>CAUYLG010029880.1:0-133987 GCA_963573385.1 Cacajao melanocephalus | reverse complement strand
GGCATAAAAGAGGTTTTTAATACCCATTTTTAGACTGCATTCTAGCCTGGGCAATAAAACAAGAATCCCGTTCTCTCTCCCTCTTTCTCTTCCTCTTTCTTTCTCTCTTACATTCTTTTTTTCTTCTTTCTTTCACTCTTTCTTTCTTCTTTTGTCTCTTTTTCTTTCTTTCAAAAAAAATAAAAATAAATTAAAAAAAAAAATGTCAAGATAACAGGAGAAGCAGTCTCTGCAAGAGGCAGCAGATGTGTCTCCAGATGCCATTAAGAAAATCCATGAAGAGAAAGGATATCTGCCTAAACAGATTTTTAATGTGTATGAAAGTGTCCTATTTTGGGAAAAAAATGGTAAAAAGAACACTTATTAGTAAAGAAGATAAACTAATACCAGGATTTAAGGCAGGAAAGAATAGGCTACCTCTACGGTTTTGTGCAAATGCAGTCAGGTTCATGATCGGGCTACCCTTATCTATAAAGGAGCTAACCTAACAGCCTTGAAGGGAAAAGATAAACACAAGCTGCCAGCCTTTCGGTTGTACAAGGAGAAGTCCTGGACTTCTTCCAAATCGGATTCTCTGATGCTTTGTCCATGAAATCAGGAAGTAACTTGCCAGTAAGGGACTGCCTTTTGAAGTTCTTTTGATATTGAAGAGTGGCCCTGGCCACCAAGAACTCCATGAGTTCAACACGAAAGGCATCAAAGTGGTCTACTTGCCCCTAAACACAATGTCTCTAATTCAGCCTCTAGATCAGAGGATCATAAGGATCTTCTAGGCTCATTACACACAATACTCTATGGAAAGGAGTGTCAATGTTGTGAAAGAGAACTCTGATAGAAAACGTCATGAAAGTTTGGAAGGATTACAATGTTGAAGATGCTGTTGTCATAGAAAACACCATGAAAGCCTCAAGCCCAATTTCTGCTGGAGAAAACTGTGTCCCAACGTTGTGCACAAGACTTACGACAGAGACAATCAAGGAAATCGTGAAAGAGATTGTGAATATGTGAAAAATGTGGGGGTGAAGAGTTTCAAGATATGGGTTTTGGAGAAATTCGAGAGTTGTTAGACACCAGGGAAATTAACAGAAGACGAGTTTGATGAAAGAGTTCTTCTGAACCAGGACCAGATGATGGTCCTGGAAAGAAGATGGAGAAGAAACAGTGCCAGAAAACAAATAGACATTGGACAGTCTAGCAGAAGGGTTCTGATTACTGAAGACTGCTTTCGATTTATTTTATGACATAGGCTCTTCTATGTTACAGGCACTAAAACTAAAGCAAATGGTGGAAGAAGGATTGGTACCATATAGCATACTTTTAGGGAAATGAAAAAGCAAAATGTCAGACAAATTACAATGAATTTCTGCAAAGTTTCAGAGTGTGTCTGCCTCTCTTTCTCCATCTCCATCTCCTCCACCTCTGCTACCTGAGAGAAAAATCAACCCCTCCTCTTCGTTTTCCTCCGCAGCCTACTCAACATGAAGACAACAAGGATAAAGATCTTTATGATCATCCACTTCCACTTAATGAATGCTAAATACATTTTCATTACAAATTTCTTAACATTTTATTTTCTCTAGCTTACTTTATCATAAGGATACAATATAGAATGCATGTAACACAAAAATTATGTATCAGTGGACTGTTTATGTTATTGGTAGGGCTTCTGACCAACAGTAGGCTATTAGTAGATAAGGTTGGGTATAGTCAAAAATTACACACAGGTTTATTTTTTTACTTGCATAGGGGCTTGGTGCCCTAACCCCTGTGTTGTTCAAGGATCTCTTGTACTTTGCAACTATTCTTACCAATCCTTATTTTATCTATAAACTATTTAGAAGCAGTGCTTACATTCACTGAGAGCTTTTATTTTAAATTAAGTATGCCTCTTTCAATCTACCCATAATAAGTATTTCTAATTTTGGATTTTCTCTCTTAAGTGGAAGAATAAAAAGCGAACTCTGTTGTTTATTGTTTTTCTCTGTTTAGGTTTTTATTTTTTTAAGAAAGGAACAAGGTGGTAGACACAGTATTTCATATCAGTTGATTTTCCTGCATGAGCTCTGCTATGAGAAGGCATGCAACATCTTAAGTAAGAAAATGTCTGCAGATAGCAATACTCAGAGGGCACTTACTTTAAAAAAAAAAAATTAGTCTCAATTACATGTGATCAATATCTTCCCTGAGGCGGTTATACATTAGTGATTTTAATCAGCCGTTCCAGGCAAGTGTGTGAGAGCCAAATGGAACTTAATTAAATACCATGCAAACCACATTTTGGTTCCTCTGGATGAGAGCTGCCAATTGGAAAACTGAGGCTGAGGTTATGATCTGTATCCAGTTTCAGAGCAAATTATTCTTGCTGGACAGGGCAGGGTTTGACCCCCAAGACCCCATACTTCTTTAGCTTTCACGTGACTTGGAAGGGCTTGCTCATCAGACTAAATAACCTAGGGTGTATCCAGTGAAAAATGACCAATATCATCAGCATCTTAAAACCGTATTTTATATTTAAAAAAAAGTTGAAGGAACAAAGAATGGTTAGCTTACAAAAGAGGAAAATCATTGACCATTAGAGCTGAGAGGGACCTCAGATATCATCATTCAATCCCCTTCTGTGCAATGAGATTCAAAGAAGTTAGATGGATCAATGAAAGTCACAGAGCTGATTTGTAGAAATGCAGAGACTAGAATGCAAGTCTTTCAACTTCCATTGCCCCAGAACTCCTTCCACAATGCCATCCTGCAAGTCCATGTTCTTTCCATTTTATGATACAATGGTTCTCAAGAAGCATAAATAAGATGAATGCATTAAATGTTTAGCGTAGAGCCTGGCAAACACTATCAACCACTAAAGTGTTCATTCCTTTTTTCACCAGTATGCCTCTTACCATAACGACCATTAAACAAGAATAAGACTGTGGCTAGAGTTGATTGTTATCTTCAAATAAATGTCAACATATGCTTTTTGAGAAGGCTGAGTTAGAACACAAATTCCTATTTCAGCAATATATAAAAGAAAAAATGAGAAAGAAAACTTTCTAATGAAGAGAATTGTCCAACAGTATAAAAGGCTGTGCTCAGAGTTGAGTTCCTCATCACAGGCTGTATTCAAGATAGCCAGGTGGCAAACAATCAGAGATTCTCTCCAGGATTTTCTTAATGAATGGAAGCTAGGATTACGTTACCTCCTAGAGTCAGTCTTTAACCTGCTGGCGAGGGAGGGGGAGAGGAAAAGCCTGTATCCAATGCAATGTTTAGGAAGCCTAATTTAACAGAAGCAACAAATGGGGAGGCAAAAATACTAGCAGGAGGCCAGCTAGGAGCTTTAGGGTTTTGAACTATCAACATAAAATCACAGAAAAATAAATGCTAGATTAACCAAAAAAAGCTTCAGAGTCCAATCTGCACTTATTTCACGTTCCTTACAAAACTGGGCACATATTGAGTCATAAAACTCCTGAGAATTCTGTTCCTGTCCAAGTTCTCTAAAATCCCCCATAATCAGTACTTCTGCCAATCCCAGTGGCCACCCAACAGGGGCACTAAATGATGGGGAGGCTGGGAAGAAGATGAACAATGGGTCAGAAATAGTTTGCATTCAGCTAAGAAGCTGGCATGCCTCTTTAATGATTGTGTCTTCTCTCCTTAGGTTATGTTGACATTGGGCTCATTCCAAAAGGAGCAAGGGACATAAGAGTGGTGGAAATTGAGGGAGCTGGAAACTTCCTGGCCATCAGGAGTGAAGACCCTGAAAAATATTACCTCAATGGAGGGTTTGCTATCCAGTGGAATGGGAACTACAAGCTGGCAGGGACCATCTTTCAGTATGACAGGAAAGGAGACCTGGAAAAGCTGATGGCCACAGGTCCCACCAATGAATCTGTGTGGATCCAGGTAATGCAGAAAGGAGGGAAACTGCTGACATGTGTGCTAGTTAGAATCTTTCTCATTTTTCCCCAAGGTATTTGCTAGGAGACATTAAGAAAAAAATCTTTAAAAAACTTATTTTAGCAAGGAGCAGGGAGGGGAATGAGATATTATAAGTTTGTGCTGTTAATCCTTTATTGCCTAGATATTGCTGAAACCTCCATAACAAAATGCAAGGTGCTCTAAAACCACCCACTGGGAGATTTGAGTTCCTCAAGTCTATTGTCACTGTGGCATGGGTTTCTAAGTAGCTTTCCAGCAGTGGGGATAAACTGACATGTCACTGTATGTAGGTTGTCCTCAGGCAAAGTGTTTGGCTTTGTGAAATTCTTCCTGGAAGAGGAGTTAGAATACAGTATGTGCTCTTCGAAGGCACAAGAAATTAGTCTTTCACATTGGGCACAGAACTGTAGGAAAAGAGAGGAATGATTATACCGATAGCGGCAAGGCAGGTTGAGGATGACAGATGGCCAAGGAGTTAGATCCAGCCACAGTCTAAAGTTAGAGTCTAAAGCTCAGATATCAGAGCATTCACAGAAGCTGAAGGTCAAGCATGGCAGCTGTGATCCATGAGTGTCAGGAGACTTTGCTTCTGACACAGGCAAGGATTTACACATGAGAATCCCCAGTCCCAGGAAGCAACCAATCCAATGCCTCTATGTTTAAGGTGAATTCAGTTTAAATACATGATAAGTAGATTGTCTGCATGAGAGGGAAGTAAGGGGAAGATCCCAAGAGCAGCATACCTAAGCTAAAGCCCATGACCATTTTTATCTCAGAACTACTATTTGTTAAAGGTACTTGCCGAGACCAGCTCCGTCATGGAGACCCCAAACCAGGCGGCGCCAAAGGAATTAAGAAACATAAAGATAGAGTGCAAAAGTGGAAATCAGAGTGGGACATCAGGGGACTCACAGCATGTCAGAGCTGAGAGCCCAGAGCAGACTCCGACCCACGTATTTATTCTTTGTGAACAAGTGGTTATTTTTCATAAGCAGGTGTTCAGGGTTTCTCCATAGAATAAAGACAGACTAAACAGGCAGATGGTGCCTGTTCACTACTAAAACAGAAATCAGCTCAAAAGCACTCTTTGCGAGTCAGCAATGGGGAAAAGGTCATGTATCCTGTGTTTTGGGAACTGGTTTAACTAGTGTGTGACCAGTACATATTGCTTACTATTTAACATTCACTGAGTGCTAACTCCACGTCAGACACTGTTCTAACCACTTCACATGTGTTTACTCATTTAACCTCACAACAATCCTACAAATAGGCACCATTTATTATCCCCACTTTGTATATGGGCAAACTATAGCACTTACCTATATTCACAAAGCTGAGAAGTACATAAGGGCACAAAGTGACCTGTCAGCCTACTTTTGGAAAGGACACTCGTTGCCATTTCCACAGAGAACTTCCCATATGATTTCATCTCCCCGTTTATGTGAACTGAAAATCCCATGGGAATCGAGCTAACAAATAATTGAATGGAGAATATATAGCTATAGAGGTAGAGGCAGGTATATGGATATGAACTTAGATACAGACACAGGTATAGACATCGGCATAGATGTAGGTAGAGATCTAGTTAATGGCATTTGTTCCAGTGGATGCCCCCGTAACCAATTTTAGATGACTGACATTGCATGGTGTTTTTACATGACTGGCTTATGATATAAAGTCATGACAGTCTGACATGACCCCTCTCTTGCCTTTTAGCTCCTATTCCAGGTGACTAACCCTGGCATCAAGTATGAGTACACAATCCAGAAAGACGGCCTTGACAATGATGTTGAACAGCAGATGTACTTCTGGCAGTACGGCCGCTGGACAGAGTGCAGTGTGACCTGCGGGACGGGTGAGAAACAGCTGCTCTCATGAAGCCACGGCAGCCTCAGAGCTGGCTGCAGAGGCAGTTAACCCAGTGATTTGCTTTGTGCTCTGTGCTCGTGCAGACCCACCGAGATGGCCAGGGGCCTCTGTGGACAGTGAGCATGCAGGGCCATGGTTTGAAGAGAGGAAGCTTTTCTTTTATCAGCGCTATATACTGGTCTTTTATAGAGAGGATAAAAACTTTGATAAAAGTTTTCAGTAAAACCTTTGTTTGAAGGTTTTGTTACGTGTCAAACAAAAAGCATTAACAACAACCATGTCTCTGGTTGAGAACCTGAGGACCACAAAAGCAGAACAACTGCTCAAACGTGTACCATAAATCATGGCCAAATTCAAACCATAACTAGCTCTTCTGATTCCTGGCCCAGTGTTCTTACTCCATCTCCTATTTATCCATTTTTATACATACAGCCAGGGAGTAGCTTTCTCTCACAAAATCAAGCACTGGAGAGGTTCACTTGCTGCCAAGTATTAGTCAGGATGGGGTAAGTTCTGCTACAAGAACAAAAAAAAATGAAATTTTAGTAATTCAACACAATGCAGGTTGATTGTTAACTCATTGTATGTCTGAAGCAGGTTGGAAGGCTCTGCTTCATTTCCTGCATAAGACATCCAAAACACATGACGTCCAGCTTGCCCCGTAAGGAAAGAAAGAGATTAAAGAGGCAGCTGGCTCTGTTGATAGCCTTGGCCTGGAAATGCTGCTAGTCACTTCCACACACATCTCATTGGTTGGTCTTAGTCACCATCTAACTGCAAAGGGAGGCTAGCAATCATGGAGGGGCACGTGGGCATTTGAGGAGCATGGAATCTCTCCGCTGCAGTGCTGGATGAACTTTCCCAAAGCCTGTGAAGGCAAGGGTCAGGGCCTGTTGAATACTTGAGCTATATCACTCACTTAGGGGACCTCCACCTCTCTCTCTCCTTTGGGTCGTGTCTAAGTCTGTTCTGAAACTTCTTGCCTCTAGCCTGTAACTGAAACCTGCAAAACTAGGGCAGCTACAGAGTGATGTGCCAGAATTGGTGACGTAGCAAAAGGGAAGAAAAGTGAAGCAGTGAATGGACCGGAAGACCATGGTCCACTCCCCGACAGGCTTCTCTCTCGCGTACCTGGTCTCTGCATCACCTGCTCACTGGCTTTCCCACTCCTGAGAGTTGTGCAGCATCAACCTTATGAACAATTTTTGTGTTCTCAACTTCTTTCTTTCCTCATTTCAGCATAGAAAACCAAGGTTAGCTTTTAGAATTCATAAGACTAAAACGTTCATTCTAAATTGTGTGACAATTTAACAATACTAACTAACCCCCTGAAAATCTATCAAGGTCAAAGGTGCAGTCTGTGGCAGCAGCCATGAGTGGTGCTGATGGGAGACTCAGTCCTGCCATTCCTACCGCTGCCTCTAGCATTTCCAAACATACTACCCATCCCTGCCCAGGGTGTGGGGCTGGGCAAAGGCAATTTAAACAGAAAATAACTGGATAAGAAAAACTTCCCCTGAGGAGCAATGGGAGGAAAATGAAGTCATTGTGACTGTAGTCATAAATACTTTGTCGATTTGTCATCCCCTGTGTTCTCATCTTTCTATGAAGTACAAGTTTAACTCTAAGCCATTTGCCCCAGGACACCATAGAATGAAACGGCCAATGCTGATGGCAGGGACTCCTGAAAGAAACAAGAAAACATCCTCCACTCTCTTCTATTTCAAGGTAGAATGAACCCTTTGCATCACACACACAATGTTTCAGAGCAGCAGGTTTGAAGAGATAAGTGGCTGACGTGTGCAGTGATCATAAAAAGACATCTGAAGTCAGCTAGGAAATTGGACATTCTTACCAGATGTGAATCAGACATTTGGTTTTGTTACCATCTAAGCCTTCAGCAAGACTTCCACCTACCTAGGTAAATGTCACTCTGATTACTAAGCCTTACTGGGAAAGATCACAATGCTCACATGCTCACCTGAACTTCAGCCACACTATTTGTTTGAGTGAGGGCGAATCTTACTCTGGCAAAGGAGAAAGACAGCAAGACTCTTAAACATAGATGATGAAACGCTATTATTCACACAGGACACACATTGCTAAATATAATATTGGAAGGCTGCCTGAAACACTGAGTAATTCAGTGATGGATTTTTATTTTATTTAAGCTAAAACTTTCAGCACTGTAAAAGTAAGTTAAACACGTTACTGAAACATGAAAAATTGTCGCCCCCTAACACATGTACTTTTGCTACTTTGCTTTCCTTTCAATGCATTTTTTTCTAATCATAGATGTATATAGTTGTATGCGTATGGATGCATGTATGTACATTATATACGTATACATATATTTTCACTTATCACAATAGGGTACTATTATGATTCCTTATTGCTGTTCTTCTGATGAGCATTTGAGGACCCGTGTAAAAAACGGTCCCCTTAGTTTTAATTTCTACGTGAAATTTCTAGGTTCAAAGAATATAAATATTATAATTAACTTATACCAAATTATCAGATAATATTAACTTATTACCAAATTGATTTCCATAGTAAATGGGTTACAAATAGGTAGTAGCAATTATTTTTTGAATTACTGTGTTATTTTAGTTTTACTGAGAAACATTTCAAACATACTAGCAAAATAGAGAATGTAGTAACAAATTCCTTGTTACTAACCACTCAGCATTATTGTTCCTACCATTTTGTTGTTTGTTTCAGTCTTTACTTTTAAAAACAAAAAATAAAATCTCATCTCCACTTTCTTCACTTTTTCCCCATAGTTAACTAGGGTCATGAAACTAGTGTTTATTATTCTCATGTATGTGGTTAAATACTTTTACCATGTATGTGGTTAAATATGTATAGCCATACGCATTATATAGAATTGTTTCTCAGGCATTTAATCTTTCTACATATAGTATCATATGCACTATATCATTCTTTGTCTTTTTTTTTCCTCAACATTATGCTTTTGAGATAAATCCACATTGATTAAAGTAGCTCTAGTACTTTTTTTTTTTCTGTCACCCAGGCTGGAGTGCAATGGCACGATCTCAGCTCACTGAAACCTCTGCCTCTGGGTTCAAGTGATCTCTTGCCTCAGCCTCCCAAGTAGCTGAGATTACAGGCATGTACCATCACATCCAGCTAATTTTTGTATTTTTAGTAGAGACAGAGTCTTACCATGTTGGCTAGGCTGGTCTCAAATTCCCGACCTCAAGTCATCCGCCCACCAAAGTTCTGGAATTACAAGCGTGAGCCACCATGCCCGGCCTCTCATACATTTATCTTAAGGGTTGTGTACTATTCTATTACATTAATATATCATGATTTATTTATACATTCTACTGTTTTGCAACTATAAATCTTTCTGCAATTCTGTAATGAATACCTTATAATAATTCCCTTATTACTTCAATATTTGGGCTTCTTTAATTTGTATACCTAAAAGTAAATTCCTGGGTCATATAGTCTGTGCGTATTGTGGGAATAAACCTGTGAACTCATAAGGTGACACTGAATATTTTATATTTTCCAGGGAAACAACAAAATGTTAAAGGGAAACACAACAGAGTTAACATTTCTTGGACCATGGGTCTACTGCTAGCTTAAGGTAGTTCAAGGTTAGGTCACACTACATTCTTTTTAATGACATTCTCTGTTTGTGAAACTGGTTTTTCAGTGGCTGCAGTGATTAAAAAGTCAAGTACCACCTGAAAATCAATCTGAAACTGGAAGTGTGGTATGTAGTCTCATTCCAAGATTTGAAAAGTTGTACAGTATCCAATAGATGCACACATCTCATGAGTGTAACTTAATTTAAAATGAAACAAAAATACTATTTTGTTTTTCGATTTATGTGTATTATTTTTTCAGATGGCTACTAAGTTTTTGGACCGTAAATCGGTATTAAGTTGGGACCTAATTATTTAATGAATGGAACTGTTCAATGTTTTATTTTGCCCAGAGGCACCATGAAAAATTACCAAAACACAAAGGGCACTATGAACCAAAAATGCTGCAAGTCCCTGTTCTAGTCTTTGGTTTGTCTATCTCACATCTGTAATCCCAGCACTTTGGGAGGCTGAGGCGGCTGGATCACCTGAGGTCGGGAGTTCAAGACCAGCCTGACCAACATGGAGAAACCCCGTCTCTACTAAAAATACAAAAAAAATTAACTGGGCATGGTGGTGCATGCCTGTAATCCCAGCTACTCAGGAGGCTGAGGCAGGAGAATCACTTGAACCCAGGAGGCAGAAGTTGCAGTGAAATGAGATCGCGCCATTATACTCCAGGCTGGGCAAGAAGAGCAAAACTCCGTCTCAAAAAAAAAAAGAAATTTACGTTGACGACTTATTTACATTAAGCGGAATTCATATTAAGTAGAAATATTACACTTTGGGAGGCAGGAAATCACTTGTACCCAGGATTTCGAGACCAGCCTGGTCAATATGGTAAAGCTCTATGTCTACAAAAAATACAAAACTTAGCCAGGCATGGTGATAGCAGTGGGCGCCTGTAGTCCCAGCTATTGTGGAGGCTCTGGCAGGAGGATTACTTGTGCCCAAGAGGTTTAGGCTAGACCCTGCCACTGCACTCCAGCCTGGGCAACAGAGTGAGAACCTGTCTCAAGAAAGAAAAGTTAAATTTTTAATATAATGAATTTTGTCTGTTTTCCTTTTAAAGTTTGTGCTTTTGGTGTCTTAACTAAAATACTTTTCTATCCCGTATATAGATATGATCCCATATTTTCTTATAAAAGTTTTAGAATTTCGAATTTCACATAGGGAGTTTAACCCACCTAAATTTGTTTTTGTGTGAGGTATAAAGTATGAATCCAATTTCCTTAGGAATAATCAACTATTCCAACCACAGTTATTAAATACGACACCCCCTCCTTGTTGGCACTTTTAAAGCTGTTACTATTTTAATATTTTAAAGAAATGGCTGAGAATTTGACAGAACTAATGTGGATGGCTATAACTGTACTTCACAATATCTATATGGGGAAAGAGGTGATATCTCTAGACAGTACTTAGAAATGAATCCTCTCATCCCACCCCAACTACATGTAATTCAGGTTAAATGTGTGCGCATCTCAGTAGCTGGAACATCTGTTTCTAGCTTGTTGTTTCTCTTAGCTGCTTTTCAATTGGATTTCCTCCAGCAGATCCCAGGCTTGTCACTGTAGCCAGAGTTTGTTAAACATCACCACTGTCCTGCATTAAATAGGAGGTCCAGGACTAAGCCAAGAACTCACCTGCCTTTCTGACAGAGGGATACGCTCCATGGTCACTTATAATGGGTGCTCCTTGGGTGGGTGCTTTTCTTTGTCTGCACCTCTGGGTGGAATTGGTTTTCTTTCCTCTTGTTCCTGCTGTTGCATGTGAAAAGATGGAGTTCATTGTGGCTTCTCTGGGGCAGCTGTGTGATGCTTTACCACTATCAGAGAGTCAAGGGAACTGCATCTCAAACAAAAAACTCACTGTGTCCTATCTGCGAGAACTCTAAGTGTGATAAGTGATGATTTTCTTTTGTTTTCCTTTTTCCATCTAGTTTTGTAAGCACATCTGTAAAAAGGCCCAACTTTTCAGGAATTGTAGTCATTAAAATCTTATCAACTTGGTTTTTAAAGCACAGAATTCCATTGTTAAAATAATTGAACTCCATCTTCATCTGCCCCCAATTATTTCCCAACTTGTAATTTTAATTGTAGTATTTGTGTGCACGTCTTATCTCCTTTGCCAGACTGTAAACTCCTGGATGACAGGCTCTGTGCTTGATGCTTCTATGTGTCTTTCCTTCTTCCCAAGGGTGGCACAGTGCTATTTACTGGCTTATTATAAAGAACGTTACAAAGGAATCAGATGGCGAGATGCATAGGGCAAGGCGTGTGGAAAGGTGACAGAGCTTCCATGCCCTCTCTGGGTGCTCCACCCTCCAGGAACTTCCGTGTGTTCCACCATCTGGAAGCTGTTTCATCGGCATTTATCCAATTTGCTTATAGGTGTGGATATGTTTCCTGGCTCCTATTCTGTTGCATTGATCTAGTTCTCTAATTTTTGCAGCTTTATATATGTGTTAGTATTAAAATTCCTTATCTAGTTCTTTCTCTTAAAAATCTTCTTGTCTATTCCAGGCCTTTGCTTATTTATTAAATTTTAGGGTCAACAAATAAAACTCTAAGAAAATTCCTATTGTAATTGTAATCAATTTATATGTTATTTATGTGAGGATTGATACCTTTAAAACAGTGAGTTTTTCTGAGTCTGAATACACACAGCTAACTAGGGAGGTTAAAGATCTCTACAAGAACCAAAAACACTGCTCAAAGAAATCGGAGTTTACACAACAAAATGGAAAAACATTTCATATTCATGGTAAGGAAGCATCAATATCATTAAAATGGCCATACTGCCCAAAGCAATTCACAGATTCAATGGTATTCCTATTAAACTACCATTTAGATTCTTCACAGAACTAGAAAAAAACTATTTTAAAATTCATATGG
This sequence comes from Cacajao melanocephalus, assembly GCA_963573385.1. Classification (NCBI taxonomy): domain Eukaryota; kingdom Metazoa; phylum Chordata; class Mammalia; order Primates; family Pitheciidae; genus Cacajao; species Cacajao melanocephalus. The sequence continues at coordinate 121,671 of CAUYLG010029880.1, read as the reverse complement.
AGCCAAAAAAGAGCCAGAATAGCCAAGGTAAGAATACAGTATATCTTTCTATTCAGGTCTTTGGGATTCTTTAAGAATTATTTTTTTCTTAGACATATGTAGGAATGCTATTGATCTTTGTGTTTTAATTTTATATCCAGCAACCTTTCTAAACTCTATTATTAGTTATAAGTTTGTCTGTAGAATTTCCTGAATTTTTGTTTCAGTAATAAGAAAATTTTTATCTTCTTTCTTGATGTTTTACTTTTTGTTTTTTGAATTCATTGCATTGCATTGGGCCTCTAACAGAGTGCTGAATGGAATAGATCACAATAGGCAATAAGGGACATGTATGCCTTCCTCCTGACTTTGATAAGAATGCTACAGATGATCCTTATCAGAGAAAAAAAGTTCTCTTGTATTTCTGGCTTCTTACCTTATTATAAATGAGTGTTGAATCTGTCCAATTTCTTTTTTTTTTTGGCATCTACTGAGATGATCATATGGTCTTTCTCCATTAATATACTAAAGGAGTTGGTTATTTCATGAATAGATTTTCTGTTATTGAACTGTACTGGCATTCCTTTGATAAAGCTTACTTAATGTGGTATAAATTTGTACATATATTATATACACTGTAGAGTTCTGTTTGCTAATATTTCACTTAGGACTTTTGCATCTGCCTTCATGAATGAGATCTATCTTTAATATTCCCTTCCAGCACTCTCCTTGTTCAGCTGGGTATCAAAGTTATAAAATGTTCATAAATGATTCTGGTTACTTTTCCTCTTTTTTCTCTGCGACTTTATATAAAATAAGAATAACAGTGGTTGGTGTCCATTGCTGTTCTTGCTTCCAAAGAAATTCCTCTGCTAGTTCTAGTCAGTCCCACTTTGGTTAGGTGGGTGAGATTTTTCTTCATGCTTCTGTCCTCATATAGGACTCACAAATGCATTCAAAGGCAGGTTGTCTGCAGATCAGGTGGCTAGAGTGGGCATGCAGTTGTCTGTGCATGATGGCAATTCATCCTTAGAGTTTCTTCACACTTCTTGATCATATGGCTCAAAAGGTACCCCTCATTTTCTCATTCATTTATATTATTCTTTCTTCCTATTGACTGGCTACTGTCTTCCTTTAAGATAATAATGCATTCGGGTAAGTGTCCCCTGCAATTGTATAAAATCTTCCCTGGTCCCATGGCCCTCTTTCTCATTCTTAAGTAATAAATAGTCCTATTAGTATGTCATGGTAGTTCATTAAGATTGTAGCCTCTCACCTGGGCGCAGTGGCTCACGGTTTTAGTCCCAGCACTTTGGGAGGACAAGGTGGGCAGATCACCTGAGGTCAGGAGTTTGAGACCAGCCTGGCCAACATGGTGAAATCCTGTCTTTACTAAAAATACAAAAATTAGCTGGGCATGGTGACATGCACCTGTAGTCTCAGCAACTCTGGAGGCTGAGGCAGGAGATTCGCTTGAACCCAGGAGGCAATGTTTGCAGTGAGCCAAGATCACACCTCTGCACTCCAGGCTGGGCAACAGAGTGAGACTCTGTCTCCAAAAAGAAAAAAAAAAAAAAGAAGAAGAAGATTGTGGCCTCTGGAACCAGACTGTTCAGATTCAAACCCCAGCTTAGCCAGCTATCAACTGTATAACCTTGTGTAAGTAACTTCTTTGTGCTTCAATTTCTTCATCTGTAAATCTGAGAAATTTTGTGTGGTTGGTATGAGAATTAAATGAATGAATATATATAAAATGTAATTGTTAAAAAGCACTGCCAGAAAATTCTTAATAATTATCTATTTAAATATTACTCACAGATTATCATCTTTATTCTCTGTTCTTTAATTCTATTATATAAATGCTGAAACTTCTCAATCCACCCTGTACACATCTTAACTCCTTTTTATATTTTTCCAATATTTTTTCCTTTCGAACTGAATTCTGAGTTCCCCAGAACTGCATTCAACATCACTAACTGACTCTTCAGCTGTGTTCTGACTAGAATTTACCCTCACCACAGCATTTTTTATTTCAATGACTATATGTTTTTCCCCAAGTTTTCTATTTGTCATTTTTATATTTATCTATTCTTGTTACTTCCATTTTTACAGTTTATTGTGCTTGACTAATAGGCTTTATTAGAATGTGATTTCCTTTTAGTATCTTTTTCTTTTTTCTCCTTCCTGCCTCTTTTCTCTTATCTTCTCTCTGTATGCACCCCACCCTTTCTAATACTTTTGCAGTTTTACCTGACCACATGGTAGGACCTCATTTCAGGACCAGGATTTGTCATGATAGTTTAGAATTGCTGTCTCATGGTGACATTGACAATATACTAGATAAAGTGATGGCGCCAGTAGGTAGGTCAGCTGAGCTCTCGACTGAGAAATAGAATCCTTATCTTGCCAACTTCCCAGGCCTAAAACTCTTCAAGAGTGACTGTGCTAAGTAGCTGAGGCAGGGGAGGGGGGCTCCTTATTTTCTTTTTTTTTTTTTTTTCTTTTTTGAGATGGAATTTTGGTCTTTCTGCCCAGGCTGGAATGCAATGGTGTGATCTCAGCTCACTGCTACCTCCGCTTCCCATGTTCAAGCAAATCTCCCTCCTCAGCCTGCCAAATAGCTAGGATTACAGGTGCACACCACCACACCCAGCTAATTTTGTAATTTTAGTAGAGACGGGGTTTGGCCATGTTGGCCAGGCTGGTCTCAAAATCCTGCCCTCAGGTGATCTGCCCACTTCAGTCCTGCTCCTTCAGGTGATTTTTATCAGGGAAAATAAATTTTCTTCTATTCCTAGTTTATGACATCTTTCATTATAAATGAGTGTTGAATCTGTCTAATATTTTTCTGCATCTACTGAGATGATCATGTATCTATTGATATGCTAATTTGGCTATTCCATGAATTTTCTGTTACTGAACTGTACTGGCATTCCTTGGATAAAGATTACTTAATATGATATAAATCCGTACTTGTATTAACTGCATTCACTCTTGATGAGTTCCAGGCCTAAGAAGGGAGTAAGACACTAACTGCTTCTGCTCAGGAGCCTGACAGAGCTCTGCTTAAGTTAAATGCTTCCCTTAACTTCTGCTCAGTGTTTTGCAGGTCTGCTTGACTACATTTGAATGTGGTGCCTTATTTTTTCTATTTTATAATCTAACTTTTTTTTACATATTTACATGTTATATATTACTGTTATAGATTTGGAACAAAGAACTATTTAAGCATAAATTCACCAAAATGTTGTTTTCTTATCTTGAATTTTTAAAATATTTTGTGACCTTTGCTCTAGATCAGAGATCCATGTGAAAAACTGGCGAGACAATAGTCTAAACTGATCTAACTGGTGTGAGAACCAGGCTCTTTTCCACAGTTTACTCCTCAGAGGTAAAGGGCACTCTGAGAGGACACCAGCGACAGCCTGTTTCCATGCCAGTGTCTGTTCTTCTCTCCCCTCAGCCACATTTGCGTTTACTTCTGCCTTATCGGGGAATTTAGGACTAACTACTCCGCAGGAAATTTGCAAGAGAATTACCATGGGTTATGGAAGGCTTATTGAAAGTAATTTATCTGAGTCACCCATCAACAGATCACCAGTGAAAGTTCAGCTAATAGATTATCTGTGAAGAAACCTGCAGAAATGGCTTGATACAGATATTCATCTCCACAGGAAGCTTCAGGACTTCTTATAAGAAAATATTTTGGCACAAAGCTAGGGATCACTTTTAGAGAAGTGCAAAAGCCGCCTTTCTGCCTCACTGCAGCCCTAGTACTGCAGAGTTATGTCCGTTATAATAGAGTCTAACAAAAACTTCCTGTGTCCTGGAATGGCCCTACTGCCGGAAAGCAGCTCCTCACTTCTGAATGTGAGCTTTGCCATTTCGGTGCTCAGTGATCTTGATTCTGCTGTTTTGGGCTTGTAGATACAACAGTGGCCTACACAAAAGAGAGAACACTTTCTGCTGCCCCACCCTGGACTTCTACTTTTCCTTTATCCCCTGGGTAGATTCTCTCAGGAGTTTAGTCATTGTCCCTTTGTTCAAAAAATGTCACGTGCTGGTAGGAAAAAGCAAATATTGAAAACTGCAAAGACAATGCCTGCAAAGTTGCTAGAGATTATTCGACTGTTCTAAACTGAATTATAAACTAGATCACATTCATTGGAAATAAGTTAGTGTGGAGCAGATACTTATGTTTACTAAAACTAGTTCCCACAGGATTTATCCAATCGTATTCCTACTAAAGCTCAGTGTGACCATGCTTGAGGTAATGTCCATATATCCGTGATAAAGCACGAGATTCATAAATAGAAGCGCCTATTCCACTACAACCCTGATTTGTGACCATATACTGATATTTAGACAGCAGAATTCACTTCTTTGGAAACTCAGAGTCAGATAGTTCTTTAAAATTTTCGAAGTGCACTCATCTTGGTGCTGATCCATCTGACTTAGTCCACCATAATGGTCAGGAAGGATCAACCAAGTTCAGATATTGAGCTGTCATAACGTAGGACTTCATAAAGATAATAGGAGGATATATTCAGATGAACATAATAAAATTAAATGACTGGAATTGAGAGATGGACGCTCTGGAATGAGGATTATATAGTTTACTAAATGCAAAAATATATAAAATAAACTACTAGTAATATACAGTGGAGGTCTGATAACCTTTCCATTGTAGTTCACTAATGAAGAAATGAGAATCCTTAATCAGAATGGCTAATCTAATGGTCTTTTATTTAGCCAGTCTTCCTAGTTCCATTTTTACCCTGTAAAGCCAGCAGAGATTCATCCCACCCTTATTTCAAGCCCTTGGTTTTGTTCTCTAATAATGCGTTGCCTGGAATTCCTCAGTTGGTTTCTGTGAGGCTTTGCCTTGCTCAGTGTGCTCTGTGGAATGCCGCCTGCCTGCTTTTCTTGTTAACCCATGAGAGCTGTGAGACATTGCAGGCTTTGATTTTAAGTGAATGAGGTCCCTGGCTTGGACTCAGAAGGGGAGTCAATCAGGCAGGAATACTTCCTGAGTATGGTGAATTTTGAAAATGTCTCCTTCATAGAGCAGAATCTTTTTCTACCTAACACTATTAAACATTCTTTAAGCACCTTATTTAAGCATTATTTACATAAATTCTTATGTTACACGTAACCATGACAGTTAGCTTATGAGCTTATGTGGCCAGTTCATTGGCATTTCGGGGAGAGAAAAAGTAGTGGCTTGGAGTTTTACTGATGTGAGAGGTATGGCTTTCAACAAAGGATGATAGTAAAATAAAATCTAATTATCTAATATACAATCAATCAATATTTATAGCTATTGAAGTCAATGTCAATGTTCTTTTGAGCTAGGAAATAAAAATGAATGTGTCACAAGGGTCTAGTTGTTTGCAAGAAGGAGTTTCCGTCACAGGAGTATGAAAACTAGGGCTTTAGTGAATTGGATGAGTTGAGTTTGCTTTATTCCCTAGTCTCAGTGTGTGAAGCCAACCCTGATCCTAGGAGATGCAGGAAGCAGGTGCAGAGGGAGTTAATATTCATGATTGGATGAGTGAGTTGCAAAGAGGCTTTGGATTCAGGTTCCAAAACTTTTCTCAAGGTCCTACTGTGTGCATTCAGCATAGTACCAGGACTTAGGGTACATTGTGGGCATATGAGGATGCATACATCATTTTGTCCTCACAACAACCCTATACAATAATCTTTTGCCATTATGAAAATGAGGACAAGGAAATTGAGGCTTGAGAAGGTTAGCAGGATAATCCAAGATCACTCAGTAAGTAAATGTTAAAAGCAGGATTCAAAACCAGTTTCAGTTTTGATGATGCTGTTGATGTTGTGATTGTTATTGATCACACACAAGCACACACACACACACACACACACACACACACACTCTTCAATGTGTTTGAGCTTCTGTAGTCATGAGACCAAGCTGTCCTTGACAGAGCCTTCATTATGAAGGGTAGATCTGAACTCATAGAGCATGGAAACAGATGAAGAAACCAAGAGAGCCAGAAAGAAAAAAGGTAAATATTTAGTGGGAACCAAAATTGAAAGTTGGCTAGGAATGGACTCATTGACAAGAGAGATGGATGTATACAATTCTCACCCTTCTCTTCTTCCTGTGAAGTTAATGTTTGCTACATGTTTAGGGGAATTGTAAATGACAAGCTCTCTACTAAGTCACAGAATTGTTATCATTTTTTATTATTAAAATCAATGTTATGTCTAATTTGGGGAAGACTATAATGTATCTGCTAATGCGCAGTATAACTGGAACTGGTATCGTTCTCACTTAAATGGTTACTTTTTAAAAGGAGATTTTACCAGTATTTTAAAGACTGAGTGTACCATGCCTTGAAACTTCCCCAGGCTGTCATTAGGTGTTCACTGTCTTAAGTATCTAATCTTAAGTTCATACATAATAGGAAATACTGTATTTTTTTGCCATAAATCACTATAATAAGCTATGTCTTCAGTTGTTTCATCTTTCAGTTGTCTAAACTGCATTTTTGAATCAAACCAAATTAACCGAAACAAACTCCCTCTATTTTAAATCTCAATATTGAATTGAGAATATGATGAGCGATGTCATTTTCTTTTAGGCATAGGGAACATTGCTTGTTCCTTATTTGAGCCATGATTTTCATTCAAGATGAGTACTCCTGTTTAGAGCACAGGAAGATAGTTCTTTTAAAGGCACTTAGTTGACCTTTCACTGCTAGTATCCAATGAGATTTACTAAGTATTTGCTGCTGCATGGCAAGCTTCTGGTTGCTACATGAGGAAAGCATTCAGAATCATCTGGAAATAGCATTTTGAATTTAGTTCTCACATATTTTGGAATGTGACTGATTTCTACTTTGTGTCTTTTGAAGTAAGTGCTTCCAGATAAACAGTTAACTTAGTGCTGTGGCAACATATTGATTGATTGGCATTCTTAGTTAGCTGGTATTTCTTTGGGGACTATATTTAGTATAGAAGAAAAAGGGAAAAATAGCAAGCCAAATAAAAAACCAATATCATTTATCTTTCTTTAATTTCCAGGGAAAGATCAAGGCCACATAGACTTAGCTGAACGTGTTATATTTGCTGCATTAGGGTGACTGATTCCAGCCCTCTCCACAAGAGATATTACAATATCCTATGTCAAATAAAGATTTTGTTATTTCAGCAATTGATTTTCAGAGTTAATGAGTGTGTCACTGAAGATGAATAGTTGGGATTTTTACTGCAAAGGAGATGTTACTAGTCAGGGACCCCAGCAGGAAACAGCTGGCACAGTCAAACTGACAACCTTGCCTACTTTCAAAGGTATGGGTAGGGTTTAGGGAAATGAAGAAAGATAATTGATGGCCCCTGCCCATTAACAGTGGAGAGTCGGAGGAATAAGGCTACCATCCCTCGGTCTAAAGAATTAAGGGAAGGAACAGTTAAACAAAGAGATTGTGCCTCCGTTTCCCAAATCTCATGGGAAACCACAGCAATCCACAGGATCAGTTTCCTGAGGTTTAGAGCAGGGAAGAGAAAGGGGCAGAGTGAACCTGGAGAGAAAAATAGAAGAACTGGAGCCCAAGACAAGAGGACATGAAAAGTCAGTAAAATCAATCATGGTTAGACTGTAGCAAACCAAGTTTGATTGCAGCTCTGGGTTTTGACTGGAGGAAGGAAGAAAGCTCACATTTATTGAGTGTTCTTTCAGTTACTCCTGGTATATAACAAACCACCCTAGATTCAGTGCAGTAAAACATCCAGCCCTTTATTACGCCACAGATCCTGTATGTCAGAAATTTAGACCGGACACACTGGGTATGCTGTGTCTCTGTTCCACTGTGTTTGGCAGCCTGGCTGGAAAGACTCAAATGCCTGGGGGCTGAAACCATCTGAATGCTCTTTTATTCATGTGACTGGCACCTGAGCTGGGTGATCCAGGGGCTGGGTTCATCTGGGACTGACTGTCGACTCAAGCACCTACATGTGGCCTTTCCAAGGGCGCTGAGTTTCCCCACTATGGTAGCTGGAGTGTCCCGAGAGCAGGACAGATGCCGCAGAAGAAGTTGCTCAGACTTTTCTAATCTGGCTTCTGAAGTCACACAGCGTCACTTCTGCATTTAGTTCAAGGCCAAGGGAATTCGACTGTGTGTCTCAGCCAGGGATGAGAAGGTCATGTTGTAGAAGAGCATGCTGAATGGGAGAATATTGTTGCAACCACCTTTGGAAAATATGAGCTGCCATATGCACACTCACAAAGGCAGTATGAACTAATATCATTTTGAAACACTCTGACAATAGTTGCAACAAACCATTTCTTAGGTTAACCGTAAAATTATATTAACCAGATCCTTTCATTATCCAAGGTTTCCAATGATTAAATTTTGTCTTCCCTTTATGGATTATTGCTTTTAAAATGTAAGAGATGCTTCCAGGATCAACTAGCTGAGCTTCCTGCCCTCCAACAGTGTGAATATCACTGTTCTCATTTTCCCACAGACTTGGCCCAGTGATGTATAGAAGGGAAGGTAGGGACTAGAACTCAGGACCCTCGGATTAGATTTATTTTCTTTTTTATATATATTTAACCGGAAATAGATAAGATATGAATTGATAAATTAAATTTTACCAAATAAACACACAAGCTTCAGACTTGAGAAAGCACTTGGCCAGGTATTACTATCCTGTAATGTCGGGGAAGTCCACCTACGGGGTTGGGGCCCTCACTGGAAGACTGGGCTTGGCTTGGTACCTGGCATATACAAGGGCTGTCATATATAAGAATGCAATTGCCGAGAGAATAGAAGAGTAATGGTCACCAGAACCATTAATGTCAGTGGAGAAACTCTGACATGTAGTTATCCATTTTCCCTGTTGCCTTTGATGATGTCTGCCTGGTCTATCCATTCATCTTCCAGTTGGTGCAGTGGATTGACCCATGCAATGTTACTAATTTTCCGAAGGGGATTTTATGTAAGGTTTTGTGCCCTTCTGGAGACAGGAACACTAAGAACACTTATCGTTGCTATTCATGCACAGATACAAGGCTTTTGGGAATGTTTCCAACCTGTTAGAGTCACCCGACTGTCCTTTTTATGTTTTGACATCAAGAATTTGCCAAACTACCCGAGTTTTAATGAAACTTCTAAGCAGCTAAACTTTTTTCTTTCCTCACTCTCCAATGGCAGGTGTGTGTCAGCTTCTCTGGTGTCAACGATTCCAGTCTCTATTCCAGAATTTTCTCAAAAAAATATTATTGATTCTTTTTTAAGGGATTTACTTACTGTTTTGCAACTCCCTCTGACCCTTTCCTAAGTGACAAGATGCCATCCGGCATCAGGGGGATTTGGCTGAAGCGAGTCCATGCTGAGACAGTGGGAGGTGGTGGGCAGTAGGACAGCAGGTTCCAGGTCAGTCCTGCCAGCTGTGTGACTGCGGGAAAGCCCCTCGGTGTCCTCGGCTGTAAAGTGAGGAAGTGACCAGCTCTTTGGCTTACTCGGGACCTTTCCAGTTCAGGAGTTCTGCACACCAAAGATCCCACACAAGGCCTGGACACTCTGAGAGCTCACGATGTCAGCCTTTGCACAAACAGATTGCTCTGCCTTTCAGGGGTCTCAGTCTTTAGTATTCTCACCCAGTATTTCACGTGTCACATTGAAGCACTAACCTTTTCAAGGGAGATGCTGACTCACTTCTTCACTGCCCTTTCACTTCAGTCCATGACAGTCTGGCCACTCCTCTACGTTCCCTTGCTAATGATGTCCTAGTTAGCAAAGCCAGTGGTCCTTTCCCTTTTTCAACCTATGTGACTTCACTGTGCCTCAGTTTCTTCACCTGTCAGATAACAATAATGATGGTGCTGATCTCATTGGGTTGTTGAGAGGTTTAGGTTATTATACATCATCATAGATAACAAGAAATACATTATTGATATAAATACATGTAGTTTAGAACAGTGCCTGGGACAAGGCTTCATTTGCCTATCGACCCTGTATGAATCCCTTACTTACATTAACTACCTGGTCTCTGAAGGCAACAGAATTATTAATCCTTGCTATCAAACCCCTGTATTTAAAAAAACGTAACATCTCAAACTTCACAACATTATTTTAAATTGTATTCCAGTTTTTCAGTGTTTACTAAGCTCAACTAATATAAAGATATCTATCTCCTCTATTCCTTAATTAAGCTAATAATGTAGCAATTGCCTCATAATGCCTGGTGATGATATCTACTTTCATTATTATTATTATCGTTATTATTTTGGAGATGGAGTCTCACTCTGTCGCCCATGCTGGAGTGCAGTGGCACGATCTCAGCTCACCTCAACTTTCACCTCCTGGGTTCAACTATTTCTCCTGCCTCAGCCTCCCGAGTAGCTGGGATGACACGAGTCCACCACCACACCCAGCTAATTTTTGTATTTTTAGTAGAGATGGGGTTTCACCATATTGGCAAGGCTGATCTTGAACTCCTGACCTCAAGTGATCTACCTGCCTCCACCTCCCAAAGTGCAGGGATTACAGTGTGAGTCACCACGCCTGGTCTACTTTCATTATTTAAATCTCATTTTATTTTCCATCTGGGGTGTGTGTGTTGGTCTCATCTCCACAGCTGGACAGAAACCTATGAAACAGACTTCACCTTCTCCTCTATAACCTGCAGTTTTTCCTAGGCAAGCTCTCCTCCTCCCCTTGCCAGCTGCGGCATAAGGGTGAATTACAAGAGGTCCCCATTCTTCATCCCTCCTTTAAAAACCAAGTAATTTTTGAACAACGTTTCCATCAGCCATCAGCATGATCGTTTGACATGATCAGGCACCTCACCTGACCATGAACATGTGGGCTCAGGATTTAATACATGTGAGTCTTTCTGTCCGACCCCCAGGTATCCGCCGCCAGACTGCCCATTGCGTAAAGAAGGGCCTCGGGATGGTGAAAGCTACATTCTGTGACCCAGAAACACAGCCCAATGGGAGACAGAAGAAGTGCCATGAAAAGGCTTGTCCACCCAGGTAACTATCACGTACAGTGGAGCTCCGTGTGTCTGCCTGCAGTGATGTCTGACTCAAGAGTAACCCAGTGCTTACTGCTAAAGAAATACTATGTGGCTTTGTTATTTGGATAAATACAAGAACACTGTTAGAGGTTTCTGTGGCTATACTGTTGGAGCCTCTGGCAAGCTGTGAGGACAGTCTCCCAAGAGCAGTATTTTCACAAGGTGATGTGTTCTGTGTTTAGTTATTTGGCAAGACTATGTCCCAAAGCACTGGTAAAGAGGATGCTAAGTAGATCACCCAAAAGTTGCTTCACTAATAGGGTTGTCTTTTCCAAGGGCTTTACCAGTGCAGCTGCAGCCTTCAGACAAAATGTTGGCACCTTCAGATCACAGTGCCCACTTGTACTTCAGGCTGCCTGGAAGGGGGAGCCCAGAGAGCAGGTTTTCCTGAACTCGACAGTACTGACTTGTGTGGCTGGCTGATTCTTTGTTGCCGGGGGTCCTGCCTGAAGAGAAAATTGTGAATTGTAGGATGCTTAGCAGTATTACTGGCCTGTGTTTATTAGATGCTGGTAGAACTCCCTCCCTCCCTATCTAGGCTACGACAACTAAAAATGTCTGCAGACATTGATAAATGTCACTGTGGGGCAAAATCATCCTCAGTTGACAGCCCTGTTGTAGAGACATTCAGCAATATTCAGAATATTGCTAACCATATTGGTTCAAGAGATTGGAGTCATAGAAGGTAGTTGGGATGTTATTATGACAGGCTTATGTTTAAAAAAAGAAAGAGATAAAAAGGAAAGCAAAAAGGAGAAGAAGAAAGAGGAGGGAAGGAGATAAGAAGAGGGAGGGAAACAGGGAGACAAGGGAGGAAGAAAGGAAGGAATACTGGTTGATTTCCAGAAAGTGTCTTCATTCTCTAGTGACCTTAAACAGGGATGTGTTTATGCTACAGAGTCCACCAAGCATTCATCCCAGTTCTAAGCAGACACACTATGAGGCATTTAAACAAGGGAGAGACTCATTGATATCATAAATGAAACAGGTAACAGGGTGGATTCTAAAGAAGAGCTGCAATGTGATACATATCCAAGAACTAGGTTAGAAAGCAGAGTCAGGACAAGCCAGGTGAAAACAGAGCTGTGAGTCTCTTAGTGGTCCAAACAGGCAGGACCCAGAGGCCGGGGTATTCTCATCTCAGAGGCAGAGGTTTATTTTCTCTTCAGGCAGGACCCAGAGGCCGGGCTATTCTCATCTCAGAGACAGAGGTTTATTTTCTCTTCTGTTCTGTGCCTTTTTCTGGGTAGGAGCTGGACCCCACCACTATTGAAGGAGGACAGAAATGTTTCATTGCCTCACCTTGCTGTAGCTCCTTCCTATGGCTCTTTTGCCAGGAAGAACCAGAAATGACAAGGGAAGGTTAGGCTAGCATTAGGTTTTATATGAAATTGCAGTTATGTTGTCTTCTCAGGGAAGAACGAGCCAGGAAAGACAGCCTTTCTTAGAGCTGGTCCATCACCTGCTACTCCACAGAGTTCATGAATTGAGAGATTTTTGACTTCTGAGAATGTTAATTAGGCATAATATAATACATACAGGTACAATTTCTGAAAATGCACTCTCAAGCAGGGTAGGATAAGCTAAGTAGAATGCCATGAAATACTCAGATATAATGGTTGTATTAGTTCATTTTCATGCTACTGACAAAGACATACCTGAGACTGGATAATTTACAAAGAAAAAGAGGTTTAATGGACTCACAGTTCTATGTGGCTGGGGAAACCTCAAAGTCATGGCAGAAGGTGAATGGCATGTCTTACATGGCTACAGACAAGAGAGAATGAGAGCCAAGTGAAGGGGGTGTGGCCTTATAAAACCATCAAATCTCGGGAGACTTTTTCACTAGCACGAGGATGAGGGAAACTGCCTCTGGGATTCAATTATCTCCCACCAGGTCCCTCCCACAACACGTGGGAATTATGGGAGCTACAATTCAAGATGAGATTTGGGTGGGGACACAGCCAAACCGTATCAATGGCCACTTTACCAAAGTCCGTCTTATTTATGACTGCATTTCAGCTTCTACAAATATTTATGAAATTGTCATAAGACAGGGTATGGATATTACTCTGAGGTGGTATATGAGGAGATTAAGGCTCAGAGAAATTTGATGCCATACCCTAGGGAAAAGGGCTGCAGAGAAAACTAACACTTTTTTTTTTTAATTTTACTTTAAGTTCTGGGATACATGTGCAGAACGTACAGGTTTGCTACATAGGTATACATGTGCCATGGTGGTTTGCTGCACCTATCAACTCATCATCTAGGTTTTAAGCCCCACATGCATTAGGTATTTGTCCTAATGCTCTCCCTCCCCCTGCCCCCCACCCCTTGACAGGCCCCAGTGTGTGATGTTCCCCTCCCTGTGTCCATGTGTTCTCAGTGTTCAACCGCCACTTATGAGTGAGAAAATGTGGTGTTTGGTTTTCTGTTCCTGTGTTAAAAACTAGCACTTTTTAAGAACTCACTATTTTCCAAGCTCTTTTCATATAAACATATCCCATAATCCTGTAAGCACCCTAATTGGTAGATACATTTATGTTCATTATATAAATGAAGACTCTAAATCCTTCACAAAAATTTTCCTAGGTCACTTAGCTACAAATTGTAGAGTTGGGATTTGAACCCAGATCTGTCTGCTGTGCTGCCTCTGCATGTGCTGCTACACCATGCTGCTGCCCAGATCTGAGGATATGCAGGTTTCAGTGCTAGAACCAGAATTCCCTACATTTAAATTATTTCTCTTATGTTAAACATAATACAAATGTTATGAATGTGCAGAAAAATCTGTCTCCAAAACTAAGTCACGTATGCAAATTTTTTAAAGGATTAAAGGAAAAGAAATTAAGTTTATTTGTTTTTTGTTTTTTGTTTTTTTTTTTTTTTTTGAGACAAAGTCTTGCTCTATCACCCAGGCTAAACTACAGTGGCACGATCTCAGCTCACTGCAACTTCCACTTCCCAGGCTCAAGCAATATTCTCCTGCCTCAGCCTCCTGAGTAGCTGGGATTACAGGCACCCCCCGTCACACTGGGCCAATTTTTGTATTTTTAGTAGAGATGGGGTGTTACCATATTGGCCAGGCTGGTCTCAAACTCCTGACCTCAAGTGATTCACCACCCCAGCCTTCCAAAGTGCTGAGATTACAGGCATGAGCCCATAAGCCTGGCAAGTTGCTTTTTTAAGAATACATAAATAATAAACTAATACTATTTGTTTTTGCAAACTTAGTTCAGTAGTTTCCTTGTATATGAATTTCAAGTTGCAATATCTTCTTCTGTCACCCTAATTTCCATGATCTCTGAAAAGTTCACACCCATCATTGAGAGCTGTCATTTCCTTTACCAAAAAATTTCCTGTGCAAAGTTTAATCTTATTTATTTCTGGGTCATTTTCTTCAGTAATATCTTGTTTTTACAACCAATTTCAACATTCTGCATTCTTCCCCAAGGGAGTATTCAGACAGATTTTTTTTAAGATTTAATAAAAGTTTTTGATTATCTAAACATAAAAAAATATGTATTAGATAGCCAATGGCTTTCAGGATGAAAGCCTTGTAGAGCATGTTCCAGGAAAGAGTGGGCTGTCAAGAAAGAAATTCTTTGAAATTCTAGTATATCTGACTCCAGAAAGAAGTTATTTGAGTCTCTTCTCCCTACTGACTCCTCTCTGAACTTTGGTTTTCAGCAAAGCAAAGCTCGGGTAGGCCACAGCTGTGATGGTGCCTAGCATTTCCAAAGTACTCAATAAACCTCTGACAGTGATTTTTTGAAAGTCTCTCAGCTGCATGTAGGTATCGGTCCACAAAATAATGGCATATGACTTAAATCACGGTTTCGCAATCTCAACACTATTGCTGCTTTGGGCTGGATAGTTTTTTGTTGTTGTAGGAAGCTGTCTCGTGCAATGTCAGAAGTTTAGCAGTATCCCTGGACTCTACCTACTAGATGCCAATAGCAACCCACCCCCACTTCCTTGTCATCACCGATTTGTGACAATGAAAAATGTCTTCATAGATTCCCAAATGTCTCCTGGGGAGGGAAGCTGCGGAAATCTCTGCTGATTGAGATATTCTGATCTAAATCAAAGGAATGAGATCGTTGAGACTGGAAAAAGCCCATGAAAGAGGGGAAGGGACTGAGTGTGGTGTGTGTAGGGGACAAGAAAGCGGGAGAAAATGAGGCTGGAGGAATGGGATATAATGGGAATGTGGAAACAATGTGTACACAGGGCCAGGAGGTAAGGGCTTGCACTACAGTCATGGTTTTGTCAGAATTTGAAATTGTCAGTTGAATTGGATTTTGGAATGTAAATTCTATTAGGAAAAAGATTAGTACAAAGAAAGATGATCATTATAAAAATTGATTTCTTAAAGGAAATTACTATTCTCAGCAAGAGTTTAACAAATTCAGATTTGGACTTTCAGTTATCTGAGTAATGAAGGTTAGAAAGAGTGAGGTGTCCTGGTTCACTGGCGATCAGAGCTGTTGGAGCAGGTAATAGGGGAATCAGTAGAAGGTACTGATAAAAGAGGGGTTCTTTTAAAGATAAAAGAGAGGTTCAGAGGATCTCTAACCCACCCCATCTACTTGATCTCAGAGAAGACTCATATGCAAACTACAGTAAACTTTTCCAGAATTACGGAACAACTACAGGCTCTCCAAGGATCTGAAACATAGGCACACACACACACACACACACACACACACATACACACCACATACACTCTGAGAACAGGCATTTAGATAAAACATAAAATCTTCCATAAATATAAAAACAGTATTCTATTAGAAATCTCCTACAAGAGGTGGGATTGTGGCAAACACCTAAAAGAATGAGAGGGACAGCAGAGAACAACTTGACCATGGCTCCTGAGCCCTGGGACTGGAACGCCTTTACAGGAAAAAAAAAAAAAAAGATGCTTTTCACTTTAATCTTGTGAGACTAAGACTAAGCTGTCTTAGTCCATTTTGTGTTGCTATAACAGAATACCACAGACTGGGTAATTTATACAGAACAACTTTATTTCTTAGTCAACTATGGTGACTCACTCTGTAATCCCAGCACTTTGAGAGGCCAAGGCAGAAGGATCACTTGAGCGCAGGAGTTCGAGACTAGCCTAGGCAACATAACAATACCCTTTCTGTATAAAAATAAAAAATAAATTTCTTTTAAAGAGAAATATTTCTCACAGTTCTGGAGGTTGGAAGGCCAAGATCAAGGTACCAGCATTTGATCTAGCAAGGGCCTTCTTGCTGCACCCTCATAAGGCTGAAGGAGGAAGGGCAACAGAGGACAAACGTCCATGACCTCATATAGAAGAGTGAAAGGGTAAACCACCCCCAAATCCTTTTTCAAGTGGCCTTAAGCCCTCACGACTTAAACACCTCCCATCAGAGCCCACCTCCCAACACTATTATATCTGGGATTCAGTTTCTAACACATATGTTTTGGGGAACACATTTAGACCATAGCAAAAGCACAGGCAATATGTCCCCTAAGGGACTGTAGAGAAAACTCCAGGAAGAGAAAACAAGAAGGTCCATTATCAGTGTGGTGATATAGCTGAAAGCCCTGTATCAAGTACTTAGGTAAATGAGGCTTTCAATCAACTCAGACTAAGGGCTACTGAACGGCATTTTATATATTCCCTTGGCCTGGCCTCCTTTAGAAAAGTCAGAGGTAGAACAAAGAAATTAGATTAATACAGTGGGGCACTTATTTGGTTTTACATCATACCGTTCCAATATTATTAGCTCTTTATCCACTGACGTTAAATACCAAACAATAAGTAAGTGATCTCAATTACTTATTAACTGAAGAATATGATAGAATTGAGGAATTGCTTTCTTCTGATATTTTTAAATTGAGATTAAAAGTGTGACAATCAAAGAAATTCTACATAAATAAATTCAATATTTAGTAAATAAAAATAAAAATAAAAAGTTTTATCTTCTTCAAAATTACCAAAATGCAATGCTGTCTCAAGTCAGGAGGCTTTCTTGAAGTCAGGAATGAAGGACTTCGCCCAGTGTACTATTTTCCCATGAAAAATAGAAGTGTTCCACTTATTACTATATGAAGGGATGAACAAGCAGGCTGCACGTAGAACAATAATGGACCCAAACCACACTGGGTGAAGACACTTGTTCTGTCTTCTGTATTGGGGAAGATTTGCACAATAATGGAGAAGAGAGACAAGAGATGGCTTCCTGCCATTTTCAAAAACAACTTTTATGTAACAAGTGGGCCCACATCCCAGATTCTTGAGTAAAAAATTATTTAAGTTTATTCTTTTTCTACTCATTTCTTATCAAAGGAACCAGTGAAAATATTAACAATTAGACTCCAGGAGATAAAAAATAAATAAATAAAGGCAGTGTCCCCAATTGATCACCTCCTACGTAATTTAAAAATGTGTGGTTAAGTACTTACTTTACATTCAGTTAAGAGCCAGGAGACCTAGAGTCTAATTGAAGTCTTTTATTCAATAGCATGGTCAAAATAACAATAAATCGTAAGAAATGCTTGAGTTCTTATTATGGGTCAGGCTCTGTACCATGCACTTTACATGAATTGGTCTTTCATTTAATGCATAACACAACACTCAACTAAAGAAAACGTATTTTTACACCCACTGAATAGATGAGAAAGTGAAGCTTAAATTTGCTTAAAGTTGCACAGCAGAACCCTGGACCTCAGTTTTCTTACTGAACAGACAGGGCATGCATATATACTTTTTTCTCATTCAAAAACATGCTTATTTAGCAATTGCTTATGCCATGTGTTCTGCTGAGCCTCTGGAGCTGTGATAGAAGATACCATGGCCCTGTCTGCAGCACGCCCCCTAGTGGGTTGGAGGGTCTCCATGGCCCTCCCAGCCCTGTGGTCTGCATTTCTGCCCCTGCTTTCTCAGTGGTTGAATGGAATGTATGTGTAAGTTGGTGATCTTCTCTCACATGTCCATGTCTGCCTGCAGGTGGTGGGCAGGGGAGTGGGAAGCATGCTCCGCGACATGCGGGCCCCACGGGGAGAAGAAGAGAACCGTGCTGTGCATCCAGACCATGGGCTCTGACGAGCAGGCTCTCCCGCCCACCGACTGCCAGCACCTGCTGAAACCCAAGGCCCTCCTTTCCTGTAACAGAGACATCCTGTGCCCCTCGGACTGGACAGTGGGCAACTGGAGTGAGGTGAGCTCAGGGCTCAGAGGGGAAACTGGCATTATTTATGCTTCATCAGCCCCTGCCTTCCTTCTCATTATCTAATCCAAAGTGACCCTAGGTAAAATTGTAAAATAGCCAACATTCATCCCCTCTGGCCTGTCTCCTGCATTTCCTGCTGTGTCCAGTGCTTATTTTCCATTCACATGGGATCTTGCTCTCACTTGCTCAGTGGTCAGCTTACTACCTGACAAGGGTGAGGTAGACCCCCCGGTACAGGATCACGACCACTAATAAATCATCAGAACTTTGGCTGGGCCCGTTGTTAAACCACTGGTAGCAGATCAGGGACCTCCCACACACTCCGAAGGTGGTTTATAAAACATTGACAAGCACATCACTGTAGTTACCCCAAACCAAAGGAGTGTCACTTGACACTAAGAAAATTCCCCTCAAATTATCCATCTTTTCTTGATGTGTCAAGGCCAAACCACACCAAGGTTTAAAATATCTATTATTAACCACGTATGTTCAAATAAATGTTGCATTTTCCCAAAATTAATTTGATCTAATTATCTGACTATAATTGGAAATCAGTGAGCTGGAAGGTTATGAAAAGCTCCCAGGCTTTAATTTTCTTTGGGTCACTGTGGAATCTGGTTTCATCAGGCCTTGTTGTACTCCCAGTTATCAGTGGAAGGCCCCACAGTTCCTAAGGGCCTCAGGTCTGCTTCCCTCTGTGCAGTGCGGTGAACAACCTAAGGAATGACTAGAACATACCTGTTTGGTTTTTTTTTTGTTGTTGCACTTTAGGTTCTGGGGTACATGTGCAGAACGTACTGGATTGTTGCATAGGTATATACATGGCAATGTGGTTTGCTGCCTCCATCCCCCCATCACCTATATCTGCCATTTCTCCCCATGTTAGCCCTCCCCAACTCCCTACCCCCCACTGTCCCTCCCCTATACCACCCTCAACAGACCCCAGTGCATACCTGTTTTTTAAAAAATTAATAGGCCAGAATTTAGAGATGGATGCTGACTTCATCTTATGAGCTTCCTCTAGAAGCCATATGCTTTCCATAATAATGCTACCACTGGCTGTGCACCAGTAATCCCAGCACTTTAGGAGGCCAAGACAGGAGGATCACTTGAGCTTAGGAGTTTGAGGCCAGCCTAAGCAATATGACAAAACCCCATCTCTATGATAAATACAAAAAATTAGCTAGGCATGGTGCTGAGGCAGGAGGATCACTTGAGCCTGGGAGATTGAGGCTGTAGTAAGCTGATACCGTGCCACCGTACTCCAGCCTGGGTGAGAAAGTGAGACCCTGTCTCAAAATAATAATAATAACAATGATGCCACCATTGCTCAGGATATTTTAGGAACTCCTGGGAAGACTCAGGAGAAAATGGAGAATATCTGATTCAGGAGAATGCCACAGAAAGTCAATTAGAATGGAGCCTGATGAGTAAATGAGTAATGTGATCAAAATCTTTGTGTTTAAAAAATAATATTTGATTATAAATATGTGAGAGATTGCTCTTCACCTTATAAAGGTGCTCTGAAATAAGAATTTCAAAATTTGTGTAAGCAAAGGTACCATCTCTGAAGATACCTATTTGAAAGCAAAACACTCATTTAAATACAGCAGCTTTGATAAAACGTTATTTCCAAGACTCCATTTTATTAGCTTATGCCACAGTTTCGGTTTACTTGTCTTCTGAATCTGTACAGGATGTTCTCTTGGGCATCTAAGTGAAATTTTAAAAGAAAAAAGAAAGAGAAAGGATGGTCCCTAGATGGTAAGAACTTCCATCCAATGGGTGAGATAGGATCCAGAAAAGGAAAAGAAAAAGGAAAGAAAGGAAAGGAAGTACAAAGATAACACATGAAAGAAATTATACCTACATACCAATATGGGTGTCTTACTGATTCATGCATTCTTGTATGTACGCACATTGGTGATAAGGAAAACATTCTTTTTGCTATTCCTGGGGGAGTATAATCACAGCGTTTGGCTGGCCTGCCTTATTAGTCCATCGCAACCTAGGTGTCTGTAAATTACAGTGTTGTCAAAATAAGGCTGAGTGGCGTATTGTGACTGGTTTATTAAATCTGTTTACCGAAATGTCTTGGCCACATCCAAAACTGTTAATAATTCTCGTCAAGTAGAATTTACTAATTACCAACATCTTAATGCTTTTTCAGAGGACTGCAATTACAGATTTGTCTGAGGAATTCTTCTTATTGTGTTCATGTTTAGGGGAAGCATAGTAACATGCCTTTTTTTAAAACTTATTTATTTTACTTTAAGTTCTGGGGTACATGGGCAGATCTTGCAGGATTGTTACATAGGTATACACATGCCATGGTAGTTTGCTGCCTCCATCCCCCCCGTCACCTACGTTAGGTATTTCTCCTAATATTATCCCTCCCCAATCTTCCCATCCCCTGCTGTCCCTACCCTAGCCCCCCACCCCCTCCCAGTAACAGGTCTTAACTGCAGAACAAGAGACCAAAAAGTTGGCATGATGTAAGAAGCAGTCGGGTCTGTGGTTCCATATGCAGGCCACTGCATAGTCAACGGACGGCACACAGACAGCTTCTAGCTTCCACTTGACAAGAGCTGAACAGAAAGGCTGAGCCAATGCCTTCATTCAGAAGATGTTATTAGAAGGGCTTTTAGTTAAATCATTATCAAAATACTCATCAAATGTGTCTTCCTGTCTAGTCTCTGCTGTCTTGCTAATAACCTTCTAATGAACTTTGCTGTTATGATGAAATGTCTTTGACATTCTAATTATGCCCAGATACATTTTTAAAGAGAGGTGACATAGTGATTGTTGGTAGGCAGTATTTATCATCTGGATTTTGTCTGGAGAGCAACATCATTTGAAGCAGGATAGTGCTTCAGCCATCATTTGCTCTGCGCTGTGTCATTTGGGCCACCCTGCATGATCTGGAACTGTAAGATTACTGGTCCAAAAGGCCCAAAAACTGGCAGCCTCTAGACTCCTATAAAATGACCTTCCCTGGGCTGACGTAAGTGAGAAAAAAGAAAACATACATTCATGAGCTCCCTTCCCTATCAAAGCACTCCACCAACTCAAGCAGGGAGGGGAAAGTGGGCTCAGCCGTGCCAGGTTGGTATACTGATCCCTGTCCCAGCAGGGATCAGAAAGGGGAGCTCTCTCTCTGCTGCTGCCCCAGGCAGGACTTTTCTGCCCCCTGTGACCAGCCTCTTTTCTCTGAGCTCATGTTCTAGAAGATACCTGACTTTCACCTCCAATCTCAGGTTTTACCAACAATCTTATCCCAGTTTTGCCCACCCTACTTTGTGGGCTTAGAGGGTAATGAAGGGAATTCTATTTATTGTAAATAGAGACCAGCTATCAAAGTTATCGTGGCTCCCTGACTTCCTAGATACATCATTTCAGGGACATGCCTTGTCCCTTGTGAGAGGCAGCCAGTCTAGTAGTGAAGAGCACAGCCCCTAGAGCATGGCTTCCTGGGTTCAAACGTGTAAGTGTGGCAAACAGCACACTCCAGAAGCCAGGATGTGTGTGTTTGTTTATACCGTTTCTCTTTCCAAAGGCATTTCAGGCAGTTTACAGTAAAAGGGCTCTAGACATTGAAGTGGTGAACTAGAAGTTGTGGCCATGCCTGGGAGCAGAAAGCAACATGCTAAACATGTAAATAATAGCGTTATTTTGATGAAGGTTTCAGTTTAACCTGGGGCATCCAGACAACCAGGCAACAAGGGCAGCCCAGTGGGTTCCATAATTCTTTCTATCTGAAAAATGGAAGGGTACTTCTTCTTCAAGAGACACCTTTGCTACTCCCAAGGAGAGCTTTAAAACAAATTGCCAAAGTTATATGAGATTTTTATTAATGGCTCCAAGGATATAACTAGAGAATGTTCAGGCAAATACTTTGTAAAAATCTGTGCCATGTTTTTCCTTGGATGGATGGATGGATGGATGGATGGATACATGGATAACCACCATGTACTTAATAGATGTTTGATTTGTGCATCCTTGGCAGAAAGGGAAGTGGGAGGAGTCCTGGCTGAGATCACGGAGAACCATCTTGGTTCTGATCTTGCATTGCATAAACTTATATTGCACATTATACAGTCTTAGGAAAATGATTTTTCCTTATAGGACCTCCGCTTCCTCAACTATAAACCAACATGTTATTTCTCCTAGTAACTAGACTAGTAGTAATGATGGGTAGTAATTTTTCTAGGTTTTCTAGTCCTGGCAATCTGTAATTGTGTGGCCTTGAGCCAGTGTTAATGCTCTTTTAGCCTATTGTCATTTAGAAAGATAGGATTATTGTAAGAATTGAATAAGATAATTCATGCAAACACTTAGCATAGTGTCTGGTAAATAGTAAATGTTTACTAACTTATTATCAGACAAGAAGACAAGGGTCTACTTTCCATGCTACTCTGATTTTTCAAACCTTGCTCAATCAATTGTACCCAAATGTGCTGAAGAATTGGTCTGTGGCCACCTAAGTTTTCACCTATCCCCTCCCTGAGCTCAAGGAGCTCATTCGTTTTATGTTTGAAACACTGTAAGCGCAGTGCTTAGGGCCTACAGATTTTTCAAGGGCCTGCACAACTATTTGAGACCCGAAAAACAACTCACGAATCCCTTCTATAAAAACAAAAGGACCCTGCAAAATCAGAAATCAATATTTAATTACATGTTGATAGCAAATACATACCAAGAATTTAGTATGTATTATTACTATGTATTATGTATGTATCTATTAAATACCTTTATGGGTATTAGCACATTTAATCTATTTTTTACTACTATACTTTAAGTTCTGGGGTACATGTGTAGAACATGCAGGTTTGTTACATAGGTATACACATGCCATGGTGGTTTGCTGCATCTATCACCCTGTCATCTACATTAGGTATTTCTTCTAATGCCATCCCTCCCCTGTTCCCCAAGCCCCTGCTATCCTTTCCCTAAACCCCCACCCCCAACAGGCCCTGGTGTGTGATATTCCTCTCCCTGTGTCCATGTGTTCTCATTGTTCAACACCCACTTATGAGTGAGAATGTGCGGTGTTTGGTTTTCTGTTCCTGTGTCAGTTTGCTGAGAATGATGGTTTCCAGTTTTATTCGTGTCCCTGCAAAGGACAGGAACTCATCATTTTTATGGCTGCATAGTATTCCATGGTGTAGACATGCCACATTTTCTTTATGCATTCTATCCTTGATGGGCATTTGGGTTGGTTCCAAGTCATTGCTATTGTGAATAGTACCACATATAATCTTCACTGTGACTTATTTAGCCCTATTTAATTAATACAAGTGAAGAAACTGAGGCATGGAAACATTTAGAAATTTGTCTAAGGTCACATAACCACCAAGCCATGGAGCCAGGATTTGAATACAGACAGCACAGGGTCTACTCTTAACACTTTGCCATACTGCATCTCAAATACCTGCAAAATGTAGCGATATGACAGCTCTTAATATTTATAAGAAATGTTTTGTGTTTGGAAATGATTTGTAGACTGGCTTTTCTCATTTTTTTTTTTGGAATTTCAGACTATGCATAATGATTGCTGAGAAATCAGAGGCTCCCCAAAATTAAATGTTATCCTCACTGAATAATTTCGAAAGCACAGGAAAAAAATAAAGCCTTTTACAAAAGATGAATAGACAATTCTCAAAAGAAGGAGTACAAATAGCAACAAGCATATGAAAAGGTGCTTAACATCACTGCTCATCAGAGAGATGCAAATCAAAACTATAATAAGATATCATCTTACCCCAATGAAAATGGCTTACATCCAAAAGACAGGCAAAAACAAATGTTGTTGAGGATGTGGAGAAAAGGGAACCCTCATACACTGTTGGTAGGAATGTAAATAACCACTAGGAGAACAGTTTGGAGGTGCCTCAAAAACGTAAAAGTTAAGCTACCACGTGATCCAGCAATCCCACTGCTGGGTGTATACCAAAAACAAATGAAATCAGTCCATCAAAGAGATATCTGCACTCCTATGTTTGTTGCAGCACTGTTCACAATAGCTAAGATTTGAAAGCAATCTAGGTGTCCACCAACAAATGAATAAAGAAAACGTGGTACATATACATAATGGAGTACTATTCAGTCATACGAATGAATGAGATCCAGTCATTTGCAACAACGTGGATAAACTGGAGATCATTATGTTAAGTGAAATGAGCCAGGCACAGAAAGAGAAGCAATGCATGTTCTCACTTACTTTACGGCTCTAAAAATCAAAACAATTGAACTTATGGACATAGAGAGTAGAAGGATGGTTACTAAAGGCTAGGAACAGTAGTGGGAGTTTGCAGGGAAGGTAGGAATGGGTGCAAACCATAAAGAAATGGTTTATGGGTGCAAAAAAAATAGAAAGAATGAATAAGACCTACTGTTTGGTAGCATAATGAGGTGACTATAGTCAATAATAACTTAATTGCACATTTTAAAATAACTTAAAGAGTGTAATGATATTGTTTGTAACTCGAAGGATAAATGCTTGAAGGGATGGATACCCCATTCTCTATGATGTGCTTATTTCACATTGCATGCCTGTACCAAACATCCCATGCACCCCATAAATATATATACCTACTATGTGCCCATAAACATTTTTTAGAAGCGAAATGAAAAAAAAAAAGCCTTTCAAATGTTTTTTATAGCAAAAGATTACATTTCACTTGAAAGGAGAGATGCATTTGAATATATTTGATGGGATGTGGGGTGGAGGCTCTGAAAGCAAACACACCCAGAGGTTAGGAAGATCTCTAATTGACCCTTCCTGTGCCTGACAAACACACAAACAAAACATTCAAAACACACAAACAAAACATTCACTTAACCAAGGTACTGAGAATCAATAAAGCACAAAGCCGATCACAGGGGTGTTGGATGCCCAGTGACCCAATAGACTGAATGCTAATGTTCACAAATGAGCCCTCTCTGGCTCTTGGGACACAAGGCAGGATAGCAGGCAGCAATGCTTGTCTATTGCTAAATGGGAAGAAAAGCTAGACTCATGTAAAGTCCCTGCCAACCCAGGGAAGAGAGAGCATGGAGGGATAGGGACATTTTTGAGAGTTGCTGACCCTCTAGAGTCCCCAGTTCCAGGCACTCCTGTGGGGCTGGCGATCTGATATTCTGATGCTGTCACTCCATCTTTTGGTGTAGAGTGTCATTAGTGTCAACATCTCAGTTCTTCCCAGGCATCAGTAGCCTGTACTCTGCCAGGGTTCCTGGAGAACAGATATAGGTACCTCTGCAACAACTACTCACAGAAAACCAGCTGGGAGCTATGTTGATTGTTCTCATCAGGTCTGATTTTAAAAAAATTATCTAGGCTACTCTCTTAGTTTTTGAGAGCTGCCCTAATGAAGTGCCACAAACTAGACAAATTAAACAACAGGGATTTATTGTCTCACAGAGGCTACAAATCCAAGATCAAGGCATTGGCAAAGTTGATTCCTTCTGAAAGCTGTGAGGGCGAATTGTTCCATGCCTTTCTCCCAGCTTCTGATGGTTTAATGTTAATCTTTGGTACTCCTTGGCCTGTACATGTGTCATCCCAACCTCTGCCTTCATCTTCACATGACGTTCTACCTGCCTGTGATCTCTGTGTTCAGATTTCCTCTTTTAATATGGATACCATTAGGGCCCACCCTAATGACCTTATTGTAACTTGATTACCTCTTTAAAGATCCTATCCCTAATAAATAAGGTCAAATCCTGAGGTTAAAGGGCATTGGGATTTTGACATATCTTTTTTGAGAGGGACACAATTCAACCCGTAACAGATATCTATTTTTTTAGCTTACTTTCAAAGCTGGTGTTTGTATGAGATCTAATTATTCATTTATAAATTTCTGAGATTGTGCATTAAATGTTTTAATCCCTGAAGTATTCACTGTTTCTCTACTCAGCCCTTTATCCCAAGCCCTCTGATAAACTCCAACTGTGTTTTTGAATAAACTCTTCCTCAGCATTACAGCTCAGGGCCAATTGTGAGCCTCCTCGCCTCCCACAGTGCACCACAGGTGGGTGGAGTTGACAAATTTGGCCACAAGAGGCCTGAATCCAGGAGTGGTGACAAGTGAGGGCAAAATGACTCCCGGAGAGCATGTTAACAGGTTAACATACTGCCTGCCTGGTCCAGGGTTCAAAATTAGAAGGTAAGGGCACACGATAATCATAGCTGAAGTCCGTTTGGAGAATTCTGAAACTACCACTTGAGATGGGTTTGGAGTGTGGTGTTGTGCACTGTATTTATCTCATCTGAAGGGCTTGACAGCTCCTAAGGAGATAAACACAGTTGGAAGATGTACTGGGAAAAGTGTGGAGCTGAATACAAAGCAGCACTGCCTGTTCTGCAGTGAGTGGGAGAAAAGGCAAATCTGTGTTCAGGCCCAATGTGCTTGGTAGACAGCTAACACTGTCCAGATGGGCATAATGTGCCCCAGAACTAAGGAATGACAATCGTGGGTTATTTGAAAGATTCAGTGTATGCTGGCTAAGGAAAGTAGATGTGGATGGAAGGTTGATGCACTGAGTAATGTATAAACTCCCAGACCCTCTTCATTAATCGGGTTTTAGGTTGCCATTTTAGAATGAGAGCAATAGATGAAGATTATCAGCTTTTCCAAAAGAAGTCAAAAATCAGATATTTTACTAACCTTAAATTTCTCATTTTTAAAATGTTGGCTACTATTTTAGTTTTTGTTTTTTGTTTGTTGGTTGGTTGGTAGGTTGGTAGGTTTTAAGATTGAGCAGGCCAAAGAATACAAGGCAGTGGGCCAAACATAGCCATTAGGCTGCTACTTTGGAATGCCTCTTCAAGAACCATGTGCTGTTTTAAAATATTAAAATCTAATGTATTTTATCTCAGCAACCAGCTAGGTAGCTGAAATGGTCTGGCTCTGTGTCCCCACCCAAATCTCATCTTGAATGGCAATCCAAATTGTAATCCCCATGTGTTGAGGGAGATACCTCATGAGGGATGATCAGATCATGGGAGCGGTTCCCCCATGCTGTTCTTGTGATAGTGAGTTCTCATGGTGTCTAATGGTTTTATAAAGGGCTTTCCCCCTTCACTCAGCACTTCTCTCTCCTAGCACCATGTGAAGAAGGACATGTTTGCTTCTTCTTCCACCATGATTATAAATTTCCTGAGGCCTTCCCAGCCATGCAGAACTGTGAGGGAATTAAACCTCTTTCCTTTATATATTTCCCAGTCTCAGGTATTTCTTCATAGCAGCATGAAAACGAACTAATACAGTAGTTATTCCTTACTCCTGCCTTGCTCTTTTAGGTTGAGCAAATTCACACCATCAGAAGACTACTTAGTACTTGTTATTTGCAAATTTGAAAACCACAACCACATATCCATCATCCAGCAGTAAACCAGTGTGGGGTGTGTTGGTCTCCACAGTATCCTGTAGACATGTGTTTGCACCTATCTCACCCAGACAGCTGCTCACTTCACACCTCCCTGATAAGACACTTCTGTGTGTCACTGTCAAGGGCAATAGAAATGGGGGAACCCCAAGACCTTTGTTGTGATCACTGTGACTATTATCAGCATCATTATTAGAACAGTGATAATAATAGCTTTCAATCACTAACTGTCTTCATATATTATGACACCTCTGTGAAGCCTATTGTTGAAGGTAATCCGCAGAGCAGCCTTCAAAGGTAGGTGCTGCTGTTTCTGTTTCCAGGTGAAGAAGCTGAGGCTTAGTCACTGAATCACGCAGGGAGTTAATATGATAGATCAGGGAATTTAAGCTATTTCTCAGAGGTTTTATAGTTTTTTGACTTAATAGTTCAATGGGTAGGCGTAGGGGATATGCCCCTATATTTTGCATTTTAAAAATTTTGCAAAAGTATACAAGTAAAGCTAACTTCCTTAGAGATATTAGCAACATTCAAATCAAAACAAGCCAAAAAGAAAAAAGGAAAGAGGAGAAGGAAAAGAAAAATCAAAGCGTTTCCTATTATGTTACTATCTAGTCTAATACCTCATGGAAAGGGAAGCTGAAAGAGGGCCAGCTGCTGCCTGAGGAGAGCTGGCCGGAGCTGGGGCCTCCATTATCAATCAGTTCTCAAGACTGAGCCTGCCTGAGGTGGCCAGCATGGAAATGTGTTCACACATACAAAATCGATAAATTTTACAAAGTGGCGATTTGAAAATCCAAGAAGTTCAGATTAGAATGTAACAAATGGAGAGGGATTCAGAGTAACTAACATAGATGGAGCACAGAGTATCTTTCTACACAAGAGGGGAAGAAGTAGTGCAGCAAACCAGGAAAATAAATACCTCCTGCCTTCCCTTTCCAGGTCCAGGGAGACGTAAGTCATGGACAGTGCAAGAAGAGACTGTTTCCTCCCTGGTGGGCTCCGATACTTGCAGTTGGTAGCCTCCACTTTGGTGGGAAGTGACTGTGCATTAAGGATCATTTCCACCCAAATTATTATTAGTATTATTATTTCAAAACAAACCTGTAAGTTCCACCTTGGAGCAGCTTTAATATTTTGTAAACATCTTAAATCCACAGCTTTACTGGTTGAACCCAAATCCACAGTTGGCCACTCCGTCAGCTGTACATTCTCCTGTGCTCACAGCATCTCCTGCTTTTCAAAAGAGCTGATTTCACAGAGCTGTTATACACCAGTGAGTGATTGTGCTTGAATGAAACAAAATAAAGGAGAAGTTTTCTACAATAATATTATGTTCCTACTTAAAGAAAATTGAAAATAGAACTTGAGAAGGCAAAGGTCTTCAACTAAAAGCAGAAGCTCATGAGTGAGAATTTTTCCATTCCTAATATTTTTTCCAGGTAAAAGAGTCTGTCACTGAATCAATATGTACAAGGTAATCACTATGTCCTTAGAACTATCCTGAATTCCATTATGAATAAAAACCAGTTCCTGCCTTTGGATAGTTTTCCATAAATTGAAAGTCACTGAGTAAACTTCATGGACAGCTATTTCTATAATGTGTTGCACTAGGTTTTGGAATCGGGGTGGAATAAATCTAATGCTTTTTCTATGACTGACTTGCTGCCTTTCAAGTGAGTCCCTGGGTCTCAGGTTCCTCACTTGTGGAAGGCAGAATAACAGTTCCTGCCTTGTACATCTCATAGGGATGTTGTGTATATCATAGAGAATAATGTCTGTGAAGGCCTTTGAAATCATTATGCAATCCCCATCCTTAAGAAACCTGCTTTGAGGTCAGGGATACATGACAGAAAAACATAAAATGACCAAGGAAGACCCCTGGGTGGTCTGTGTTCAGGTGCCAGCTGTTCGATGGTTGACTTAAAATGCTGTTGGAAAGGGGAGCTAAAAATTGAACTGTTTGGTAAAAGATGGATTTTTCAAAATATCTAGAAATGTAATGTTTTATAGCAACTCCATATGTGCCATTCACAACTGTTGAAATTGAGGCAATGAACATTATTTACCGTGTATCCTGAGGAAGGCCTGTTCTGTTAGGATTCTCCCAAAGGCAGTCTAGCTGCTTGGGCTTCAGCACAGCCTACAGAATGTGAAGGGAACATTGGGGAGGGGCACCTACCAGTACCCCAGTGTGTACCTCACTGCCATGCTAAGGGATTCACCTAATTCCTTGGGAAAAGCTCTCTCCTACCTTTGATTAACTATGTACCTTTAAATTTTAGAATAGGGTTTGGATCTATGCACCTGTGTGAGTATGGTGACTGTCTAGCTTTTAATCTGATCCCACCTGCCACAGGCAAGTAAAAATGGAGCTTAAGGTACCTGGGAAAAATGTGTGAGTTATGATAGTTGCTTTCTAAATGTAGAGGGAAAGGTTCCTTATACCTAATATTCCTTGCATATTCCAGAGAATATGCAAACTTTATACATTAATTTAATAAAATCACAATCCCAGAGAAGAGACAATGTGACTTACTGGCTCTTTAAAAGATTTGGCAACTTGTGTAAACCATTGCACTCATTGTGGATCCCACCATCCACCTTTCACAGCCCAAAGGGACTGCAGTTTGACTACATCATGATTTAAATTTTCAGTTTGTGAAGAATAAACGGTTGAGCCTGAGTCCCAGCTGGTCTCCAGGAGATACATATTTCCATGAAAAACTGAAAGAGTACAGAAACAAAATGTAGAGATAGCAGGCAATTTTAGCTGTATACTTCAGTTTCCATCAGGCCTCTTTTGATCTGTTATGAACCTGACCATGAGAAAAAAGCATTTTTTCCCATCAGGCTAACAGCTGTTTCTCTCTTCTAGTGTTCTGTTTCCTGTGGTGGTGGAGTGAGGATTCGCAGTGTCACATGTGCCAAGAACCATGATGAACCGTGCGATGTGACAAGGAAACCCAACAGCCGAGCTCTATGTGGCCTCCAGCAATGCCCCTCCAGCCGGAGAGGTCTAAAACACAACAAAGGCACAATTTTCAATGGAAAAAACCCACCAACACCTGAGCAAGACCCCCTAAAGCCCATCCCTCCACCTACATCCAGGCCCAGAATGCTGACCACACCTATAGGCCCTGAGTCTAGGAGCACAAGCACTCCAGCAATCAGCAGCCCCAGTCCTACCACAGCCTCCAAAGAAGGAGACCTGGATGGGAAACAGTGGCAAAATAGCTCAACCCAACCTGAGCTGAGTTCTGGCTATCTCACTTCCACTGGAAGCACTTCCCAGCCCATCCCCACTTCCCCATCCTTGAGCATCCAGCCAAGTGATAAAAATGTTTCCAGTTCAGATACTGGTCCTACCTGGGAGGGAGGCCTTGTAGCTACAACAACAAGTGGTTCTGACTTGTCATCTTCCAGCAACCCTACAACTTGGCCTGTGACTCCGTTTTACAATACCTTAACCAAAGGTCCAGAAATGGAGATTCACAGTGGTTCAGGGGAGGACAGGGAAGAGCCTGAGGACAAAGATGAAAGCAACCCTGTAATATGGACCAAGGTCAGAGTACCTGGAAGTGATGCTCCAGTGGAAAGAAGTACAGAAATGCCACTTGCACCTCCTCTAACACCAGATCTCAGCGGGGAATCTCCATGGCCACTCTTCAGCACAGTGATGGAAGGACTACTTCCCAGCCAAAGGCCCAGTACCCTCAAAAATGGGACACCCAGAGTTGAGGGGATGGTTGCTGAAAAACCAGCCAACGCTCTACTCCCTATGGGAGGAGACCACCAGCCAAAACCCTCAGGAAACACAGCAAACCATAACCACCTGGAACTTCCAAACAACATGAATCAAACAAAAAGTTCTGAACCAGTCCTGACTGAGGAGGATGCAACAAGTCTGATTGCTGAGGGCTTTTTGCTGAATGCCTCCAATTACAAGCAGCTCACAAACGGCCATGGCTCTGCACATTGGATCATCGGAAACTGGAGTGAGGTAAGACATTTCCTACCCCAGGCCTGGTTTTACACTAAAAAAAGCTAGGAGTATTAAATTCATGTGAAAATTTCAAAATAACTTGCATTAAACTGTATTCTACTATGAAAACAAAAGGAAGCAATCAGAACCATGCTCTCATCTCTCTCCTTACCCCCCTAACTCTTCAAATGGAAAAAAATTATATAAATTATATAACTTGTGAAGTTTTATAGATATATTGTCTAGCTTTTAATCTGATTCTACCTGCCGCAAGGAAATTAGAGTTCCTGCCTTGTACATTTCATAGGGATGTTGTGTGGATCACACAGAATAATGTCTGTGCAGCCTTCTGAAATTGTTACGCAGTCCTCATCCTTAAGAAACCTGCTTTAAGGTCAGGGATACATGACAGAGACATGTAAAATGACCACTGAAGACCCATGGGTGGTCCATGTTCAAGTGCCAACTGTTTGGGGGTTGACTTAAAATGTCACTGGAGAGGGAAGCTAAAAATTTACATATAGAGAAGCAGAACAAATGCAGTGAGATATAGCGAAAAGTACCCTGAACTAAGCCAGGAAGGTTGGTCAGTCAGCTGTGTGATCATGGCGAATTCATCTATCTTTCTGAGCCTGTTTTTTGCCTGCAGAATGATAAGCCTAGTATAAATTATCTCTAATGTCCCTTCAAGCTATAAACTGCAGTGATCCTGTGATGAAAGACGACTGAAAAAGCCTGAGTTCACATTTCAATCAGAAACCTATTTTTGAGATTTGGTTTAAAATTGTGAAGTAATCACAGATAGAATGGACATCTAAGACAAAACTCGTTAAAACAATTGTATAGCTTGCCCTATCAGTGATTTTTTTTTTCTTTTCTTTTTGGTCTGTTTGAGTGCTTACATTTAAAACAATCATTTTGGCTTATTGAAAGAATTAGAATATAGAGGAAGAAGAAAATAAGCGTGATGAAATCATGCTGGCCTCTATTTTCACACTCCAGAAATTTGGCTAGATATTTGTTTTTCCACTTCTAGAACTAATTACATCCTTTGAAGCATCAAAATCATGTCTCACCTATTTGAAATCTGAATATGCAGTACACAAACTTGTTAATATAATGTAACAATGCAAAAGAGGACTTTGCAGCAAAGTAATCACATGTTCAAATCAATCAGCATTTTTATGACACTTCATGACTCATCTCCCCAGCTAAAGGGAAGTAAGCTATTAGCAGCTAATATAAAAATAACAATGTAAGTATAATAATTTATAAAGCGTGTTAATTTCCAAACCACTTTCACAGGTAGTCTCTTATTTTTTCCTTTTGATCATCCTGATGAGTAGATAAGTGCCTCATTGATACCAATTTACAAATAGAAAAAGAGATTTGTAACAGTTAAGTGATTTGTCTGAGGACACAGTTGGATGACAAACCTTCTATCTCTCCCCACTCTGATCTGCTATCTCTCTAGTGGATCTTAGCACCAACTGATAACTTAACTACATAAAATTCTTTTCTATAAATTAATCAACATCATTGGTCATGGAATTGACTAGAAGCAATAAATAGATAAATTCAAACCTCCAAAATTTCTTCCATCAAATACTCTAATTGTTTGCATTTGAGCTACTATTCCACTTTGATTTATGTTTGATTTCTAGAATGAGTTATCATATTTCCTGTCAATGGAGCAACATCTTATTATCTCCATTTGGAGGTAAAGGATTCACCTTCAGAGGTAGAAAAGATTTTCATGCTTACAGTAAGTCAATTTGTTGAAGGAAGGAGATGAGTGGGTCTCATGACTCCTGGCATTTTAGTCCTGTTTCTTTCCTAATCAGGCTCTTGACAGTGAGAAGGATGTTGACAGTGAACATTTATGAAGCATGCATCAGGCTTTATAA
Source organism: Cacajao melanocephalus (assembly GCA_963573385.1). Classification (NCBI taxonomy): domain Eukaryota; kingdom Metazoa; phylum Chordata; class Mammalia; order Primates; family Pitheciidae; genus Cacajao; species Cacajao melanocephalus. Next base: position 88,150 of record CAUYLG010029880.1, on the reverse strand, counting down.
GCATGAATTTATGCTAAGGAGCATACATTCTCTCATTTAATCCTCACCACAGTCCCAGGAGATTGGTAATATTTTTCCCTATTTCAGAGGCAAGGAAATTGAAGCTGAGAGAATTTAAGTAGCTAGCCAGAATCGTACACACCTGTGAGCTACAGGGATTTGAACTCAGGCAGATGGATTTCAGAACCCATGACCCCTGGCTCTACAAATTAGAAAACATTACCATCCTCTGTGCCTTTGATTGTATTTGTTTCTTCTTTGGTCATATAACATATGAAAATAATCCCAGTTATGTGGTGACCTTGGGTAATCAGATGAGAAAATCACATAGTTCACAAGAAAGTTCTTTAAAATAACACTGAGGCCAGTCATGTTACTTTGAGCTCACAGAGGCAAATTGTCCCTCTATTACCACAGTGGGTCCAGGCTAGATATTCTGACATAAAATTAATCTGTTTAGGTATTTCTGAAGTGATAGCATTAGGATTCCCCAAAGGCAGTCTAGCTACCTGTGCTTCAGCATGCCCTACAGAGTGGGGAGGGAACACTGGGGAGAAGCACCTGCGAGTACCTTTCAAACAGTACTCTCAAGATATATCTTTTCTTCCTAAATCACATGGCATCCCTAAAGGGCAGATAAGCAGGCCTACTGTCTTCCTTCAGTTGACGCAGTTTAGACAGTGTGTGGCTTCTGTGGACTGAAAAACAAAGAAAACAAGTTGTAGGAGTGGAGGCTACTAATTAACTTGTATTTTGATATTTAGTTAATGGAGATAAGGTCTGAAAGCACCTACAATTAATGACACCGTGGGCCATGAGAATAAGACAGCCTAGGTCAACAGAATATGAAGAAGTAGGCGATAAAAGGCCTATGTGTAGGATTGATATTAGAACCATGAAAATATGAATGACACGTGCAGTATGCACATGTAATTAGAAGTCACACATGCATACACTCACAAACATTAGGAAGGCTAGGCTTCTGTAACAAATACAGCCCAACAAGTGATGGCTCACCAGAAGAGATGTTGACTTCTCCGTCACATGGCAATACAAGGCGATTCCAGTCTGCGATGCTGATGATGGTAGAGGACGGCACAGTCATTTGGGAACCCACACTGACAATGGCTCTATCATCTTCCCATCATCAAATTTGCACTGGGGTCACTATCCCAGTCAATTAGAAAGAGAAAAGAGCATAGAGGCACTCCAGTAGGAGGTTGTATGCCCCAAGTGTTGAAGTGGGACAAATCACTTCTGCTTACATTCCATTGTCTAGAACTAAGCCACATGGCCAAACCAAACTCAAGGAAGCTGGGAAATGCAATCCAATTATGTGCCCAGAAGAGGAAAAAGGATTATAGTGAGTGCTTAGAATACCTAGCACTCTCTGCTGCTGACTGTAGATAGCCTATTCTGAAACAATGAGGATGAGAGTTCTGACCTATTGGGAAGTTATTGCAATAATCCAGGTGAGGCATGAGAACTATAGCGAGAATGTTCAGGATGAAGAGGGGAAAATATATCTAAGATATATTTAGAACTTAAAATCAGCTGGATTTGTGAATAATTGGATATGGGGTATGAAGAAGAGAGAGGAGAAGAGGAGTCTGTCATTGACTTACCCACTCTTTTTTTGGACACAGGGTCTCACTCTGTCACCCAGGTTGGAGTGCAGTGGCTTCATGATAGCTCATAACAATCCTGAAGTCCTGGACTCAAGCAATCTTCCCACCTAAGTCTCCCGAGTAGATAGGAACAGGTGCCAACTACTGCACCCAGATAATTTTTTTTACTATTTTTTGCAGAGATGGGAGTCTTGTTATGTTGCCCAGGCTATTCTGGAACTCCTGACCTCAAGCAAAATTCTGCCTCAGCCTCTCAAAGTACTGGGATTGTCAGCATGAACTACTATTCATTTGGGTTTTGACTGTCATTGACTATTCAATTTGAATCAACTAATGTAAATTTTGGGTGTCTGCTGGGTGGTGGTCCTATGAACTAAAATTCTCTCTAAAAACAAAATGGTCATATCGTGATCCAGATGTTAGTTTTTTTTCCCATCCTCTTATCTTTTCATTCATCACAAATCCCAGAGCAGTTGTGGAATTATGGAATTTAAGTGTGTTTTAATGATTTCTGTCTTGAGAATATTTACTACATGTTAATTAATTGATAAATGTTAATCAATTTAGCTAGACATTACTATATCCATGCAAGCTAAGCCAAACTAAAGTATGCGTCAGCTATGATTACCGTTTGACTTCAAAGATTAATTAACAAGTTTTGATTATAGTAAATTAAAATAGAGAATTAATTGTCTCAAACATCATTATTTGACTTTGACAGAAATAAACCGTCTTATTGAATACATTATAGCTCACCAAAAAAAAAAAAAAAAAAACACAAAAACTGGCAACAGTGGTGGAACCATTAGCAGCTATTAATTCTAGGCAGTTTGGCTGGAAAAAGAATATTGGCTCTGATGGCAGAGTTTTTCAAAGCTGTAAGGATTATTACTAGAATAGAGCTCCACATTCAGCGGGAGTCCCCCCTTGTGACAGGGCCTGGTGCCTGCTCCCTTTGTGCATAGTTTGAGAAAAAATGTTTGTTTAATAAATAGAACTGAAGGCTGGTGTAGTGGTGGCTTATGCCTGTAATCCCAGCACTCTGGGGGCCTGAGGCAGGTGGATCACTTGAGGTCAGGAGTTCGAGGCAAGCCTGGGCAACAAGGCAAAACCTTGTCTCTATAAAAAATATAAAAATTAGGCATGGTGGCGCAGGCTTGTAGTCCCAGCTACTCGGGAGCCTGGGGCATGAGAAACACTTGAATCCGGGAGGCAGAGGTGGCCGTAAGCCAAATTCGAGCCACCCCACTCCAGCCTGTGCAACAGAGCAAGACTCTGTTTCAAAAAATAATAATAAATAACTGTCAGAGAGCGTCAAGGTTCAGAATGAAAACTCGCGTTTTGAGTTCCTCATTGTCCCTGCTTTTTATTTCTGCCTATTCCTGAAGCTATTTCTTTGTAGTTGCCTCTCTCTGTAATAAGTCACTTACCTCCCAATCAGCACATCTTAAAACCTCTAGAATTACCGTCGATATTAATTTGCCTCTGTCCTACAGAAAAAAAAATTGTAATAGTTTTTCAAGTCAGTGTCACTTCACCATTCTGTCCTCTCCTCTTTATTTTCTCTGTTACTCTAAGGTCCAGTAGTTTCTAATCTAATGATAGGAGGAATTTAGAGATGAAGGAGGATGCTTTTGTTTTTTGCAACAATGTGGGGAAGGGGCTGCAATAGAATTCAATGTCTGAGAGGCATGAATGATAAAAGTCCCATGACATTCAGGAAAGTCCCTTATAAGGAAGAGTTGCTGAGTCCCAAATGCCAGTGGTGGCCAATAGATGACAGTGAAGGACCTCAGTTACTCCTCCTGCTTAGAACACCTGCCCTTGCCTCCTTGCTGGTCTACACACCTCCAGCCTCTCCCTTCTCCTGTCTTTCCGCACACTGTTGCACCAGACCTAAGACTGCCAAATTCATCCTCCAAAAAGCTCTTCCAATCATTCCAAACTCCTGTTCATAAGTCTTTGATATCTCCTCATTTCGTAGTTGTTTGGATAAAATCTACTCCAACCCAACATCCAACAGCCATCCAATCCTATATAATCAAGCTTTCAAAATGTACTGCCTCCTGCTTTACTTCATCCATCCTAAGCTTCAACAAATAGAGACTGCTCAGTTGCCTTAAAACTGCCTCTCCCAGTCCGGTGTCTGTTCATGCTGGGTCCACTCCCTGAATTTTCTCCCCATCCTCCTCTGCCCTTTTAAATCCTACCTGTTCAGGATCAAGCTTTTTGAGTCTGATCCTGCACAAAGCTTTTCTGGATTCCTAAAACAGGAAGTGATTTCTAAAGTTCCCCGGATGTGATCAGAAGTCGCTCTTGCAAGGTCCTTCCGCCCTCTGGCCTGTGAGAGGCTGTGCACAGCCCCACTGGACACAGCACACTCCTTTCATTGTGTTTTCAAATATTAAGTAATTAATATAAAAGCTGAGTTAACTAACACTGTGAGTAGATGTAAAACTTGAAGCCAGACTTTCTGGGGTTTAGTCCTGACTCAGTAAATTACCAGCTGTACGTTCTCACTCTACCTCATTTCCCTCATCCATAAAATGAGGTTGATAATAATGCCCAACTCATATGACTTAGGAGATAAAAGGAATAACTATATGTAAGGTACTCAGAAGAGTGTCAGACACATAGGAAGTACTCAGTGTTTGCTCTGATCCATGTTTACAAAACAGAAAACTTCAGTGCTGTGCAGTGTGCAGGGGTATGGCTCTTATTTTGATAGAGACTTACCTCTCATTGAATTGCCTCATCATTCAGTCAGATCCCTTGGGCCAGTCAGTTAACTGTAAACTGTGTAGTCATGTAGAATGGAAGTGACAGCATAATTTTCCACAGCATTTCAGAGCAGTTTTCATATGGTGCTGATGTGATCCCCCAGCATCAGTTGCAGTTCTGAACACCTGGACACTGACCCTTGAGTTGGTCAGTCAGTCGCCACAGGGTCACTAGCTTTGAGTAATGAGCCCTCATCCTCCAGCAGGCCAGCCCAGGTTTAGTCTCATAGCAGAGGCGGGGGTCCAGGAGTAAGAATGGAAAGCAAGTCACAAGAATGACCCTGATTCAAGAGCTGGAGAAATAAATTCCACCTCTGAATGCGAGAAGCTGCAACGTCCCCTTGCAAAGAGCATTGGTTTAAGGAAGTGTGAACAACGCAGGCCGTGAATGCAATCAGTCTATAGCACCTCACCTGTTATCTCTGTTACCTGGATACATAATATGATATAAAGGAGAGAGTGCTAGGGACTTACAGAAGAAACAAATCAAATCCTAAACAATTTTAAGGAGGAGAACATATTACCGCTGTAAATAACCCACTTGGAAAAGATGTAGTAGAAAATAATTTCTACTTTTCCCTTCCAGTGATCTACAGATTATCTACCTAAGAACTCTAATATGTTATATATGTGTTATAACACAAGAATGTGCACAAAATGAAACAAAATTATATGGAGAGCGAAGGCCAGGCGTGGTGGCTCATGCCTGTAACTGGGAGGCCGAGGAGGGTGGATCACCTGAGGTCAGGAGTTTGAGACCAACCTGGTCAATATGGTGAAACCCTGTCTCTACTAAAAGTATAAAAATTAGCCAGGTGTGGTGGCACACACCTGTAATTCCAGCTACTCAGGAGGCTGAGGCAGGAGAATTGCTTGAACCCAGGAGGCAGAGGTTGCAGTGAGCCGAGATTGTGCCACCACACTCCAGCCTCAGTGACAGGGCAAGACTCCATCTCAAAAAAAAAAGTATATGGATAGTGAAGATACAGCAAGAAAAACAAGTCTGGTCTGTATTTAGAGCCTATCAAAAGAAACCTTCAAGCATGTCAAAGATGGAACATACGCCCTGTGTTTTTTTAATTCAGCACTCCTACTCCCCCAGAAACAGCCCCTTTTTATGAGAATGAGCAGAAGAGACGGGATGCAAGAAAAATCAGTTACAGGAAAGAATCAGGCACATAAAAGCAAACAAATTATGTGGCAGACATTTGTATAGTTTTCAAAGTGACCTCATGCTAAACCTGAGATACTTAAGTATTATAAACAGACAAAAACACGTTGAAGGGAATGAGGTGTATGTGTGGGAAAAGGTGACTGAGTTCTTCACCACCAGTGGATCACGGGATGAAAAGCCTCATGCTCTAACATCTTTCTAAGTCCAAGTGTGATCTGAGGACCAACAGCATCAGCAGCACCTGGGAGCTTGTGAAAAGGCACGGTTTCCTCCCCTCCCCAGACCCACTGAGTCAGAATCTGTATTTAGCAAGGTCCCTGGGTAATTCACATGGTCTCTAAAGTCTGAGGTGCACTACTGTAACAAATATTGTCCTGGGTGTTAGAGACAGAAAACTCCTTGGCCAAGTCAGCTCTCAAAGCCTGTTTCTTTGTCTACACTATAATGACACCAGTCTACATCACAGTGTTGTCATGGAGAGAAATAGATGAGGTAGTGTCATTCAGTGCTAGAGAAGTGAGGCAAGGGGCAGACACCTGGCCCTGACATCCACTCTGAACAGCATTGGTAAGAAATGTGGCAGCCTGCCTGCAGCCCCCTGGGCAATCACGCCAGGATAATTTTTTGTTGTTGTTGTTGAGACAGGATCTCACTCTGGCACCCAGGCTGGAGCACAGTGGTGCAATCGTAGCTCACTGCTGCCTCAAATTCCTAGGTTCAAGAAGTCCTCCCAACTCAGCCTCCTAAGTAGCTGGGAATGCAGGCACATACCACCACACCTGGCTAATATTCAAATTTTTTTAGAAATGGGTTCTCCCTATGTTGCCCAGACTGATCTCAAACCCCTGGGCTCAAAAGATCCTTCTGCCTCAGCCTCCAAAAGTGTTAGGATTACAGGCATGAGCTACTGCCACCTGGCCTGCCAGGGTAAGTTTTAAAGGGAAGCCAATTTCTATTTGCATTGAACTTTCCTTCCACATACAAATCAGTTTCTCAACTGTGGCTGTTTGTTAAAATCAGCTGGGGAATTATTTTTAATACTGATCATCCCTGGGTCCTACCCCAAGAAACTCAGATTAATTTGTGTGGTTGGGTGACCCAAGTGTTGGTAATTTTTTAAAAGCTCTATGGGCAATTTTAGTGAGCAGCTGGGACTGAGAACTGTCTCCAGGATCCCAGTGATGTGGCATGTGTGAGAAGGTAACCCTCAGCCTCTGTCATCTCTCTCTGTCCTTCCCTGCCACAGTGCTCCACCACGTGTGGTCTAGGGGCCTACTGGAGAAGGGTGGAGTGCAGCACCCAGATGGATTCCGACTGCGCAGCCATCCAGAGACCTGACCCCGCAAAGAGATGCCACCTCCGTCCCTGTGCTGGCTGGAAAGTGGGAAACTGGAGCAAGGTAACTTATCAGGCTTGGTAGTGTCTTGGAGGTGGACAGTGGGCAGTGGGTTGGGGAGGGAATCTTATATGAGCACTTGCTAACGTCGGTTTTCTTCCCCTACCTTTCTGCTTCCCTCTGCCTCTTATGAAATCAGGGATGAGTAAACCATGGGCATTCCCATAGGCCTACTTCAAGTTACACAAATGTCTTAGAAGTATAGTTTTTACTAACCCACATGTGTTAACCCCACCTGTCCTTTCTCTTACAGGATAAACCAGAAAAGTTAAATTTGCATAATTAATTCCTTCTCCAACATGCAATACTATTTTTATATTACTTAAATTTAGCATTTTAATAAATAATCCTATATTATCACATATATAATTAAATCATGAATTACCTGTGCTTCGCAAAGCAAATATACAGTTTAATCTGCCAGACCCAAAATGAAAAGAAAGCTGAGATACAAAGAATAATTTTGTCTTTAAAAGTGTATTCCCCATACTGATCTTTTTATTTATTTTTATTTTTATTTTTTTGAGACAGAGTCTCACTCTGTCACCCAGGCTGGAATGCAGTGGTGTGATCTTTGACTCACGGCAACCTCCACCTCCTGGGTTCAAGCGATTGTTGTGCCTAAGCCTCCCAAGTAACTGGGATTACAGGCACCCACCACCACGCGTGGGTGATTTTTGTATTTTTAATAGAGATGGGCTTCACCATGTTGGCCAGGCTGGTCTCGAACTCCTGAACTCAAATGATCCACCCACCTTGGCCTCCCAAAGTGTTGAGATTGCAGGCATGAGCCACTGCACCCAGCCATAGTGATCTTTTCAAAGCACGATTTTACCATCTTTGCTGATCTTACTGTGACTACTCATTTTGTTGTGCTGTCTGCATAGTTATTTGTGGAAAAATAATGTATCAGGTTTTCAGATGAGTTAGCCTTGGTGCTTTGGGACACTAACTAGGCCTGATCTGCTTGTCACTCTGGACTAGGGCCTAGCCAGCCCCTGGGGGATAATTCAAGGCTATAAGACATTGGTCCACGGTGAGATTGAGGGCCAGTTGGCAGGTAGGGAGTACAGAGGTGTGAGCTGTGCATATACTTGTTTGCCATACATGCTCAACCCTAGGAAGCCTGTTGGGTCCCTGTCTTCTCTCCAGGGAGCTGTTTCCTCTTGATAGCTGAGACACAGGAGAAAGGAAAAGAACTTCCCCAGAGGTTTAGCTCAGAAGGCTGGTGTCACCTCTGAACATTAGTTTCTTTATCTAGTGAAGAGCTCATGTCCCCAGAAAAACAGGACCAAGAGGTGTTGCACTGGGCATTTCCGTCTCTGGTTCTCCTGGCAGACTTACCATCAGACAGGAATGTGGGATGCTCCTGTCTGATGGTCAGTTTTTAGGACACTTTCCCAAAGCAAGGCTCTCATCTTTGGAAAGAAAGGGGTTGTGAGGCTACTCTTTGAGAAAATTACCATCTTCTTTCTGTTTCTATAACATTTTTCTTTCCAGAATCAATATTGGTTCTTTTTTATTTCTCTCCAACTCATAACAAACTCAGGATCCAATAAGGACTGAAAGCTTGGCTACAAATTCTCTTCCATATCCAGAGAAATCTCAAGAAATATGTCCTATCCCTGAGCTTGCCAGATGTTGACCAAGTCCTAAAGTTCCACTTTGCTCTCACTGGGAATAATCATTTCATTGAAAAATTACATGGCTCATGAAAAGGACAGATGTGTGAAATAGCTTGCATTTTGAAAAGCTCAGCTCTAGCCTAAGGGACTCTAGCCAGTGCAAACCCTGGATAAGAGATCAGCAAGCTCATTTCTGAGGTCCAGCCTCCTAAGGAAAGTCTGGACATTAGTTTCTTTATCTAGTGAAGAGCTCATGTCCCCAGACAAACAGGACCATGAGTCTCTCTCATGGCCTCTCTCTCTCATGGCCTATAGGGTTGCAGATATATTGATTAATCTCTGTGGATTAATCTCTCTTGATGTCCCTGAGCATTTCAGATTAAGAGATTCTCAAGAAGAAATGGTTAGAGGAGTGGCAATTAAATGGAAGCCTTTAGGACCATATAAGAAATGACCCCAAGTCCACCAATGTCCAGACCACAAGTTTCTCCATGGTGGCCTCTGCCCATCTTTCTCTGTCTACCCCTATCCCCTGCTCTAGCACTCTGACCAACTTACTGTTCCCAGACAAGCTGTGTGGGTTCACAGCCTCTGTTCATGCCATTGCCTCTACTTCAAATGTCCCCCATGCTATTTTGCCAGCCAAGTGAGCATTTACTCATAATCACTAATCAGCATGTGACACTGGCCATTCATCTAACTACTTAGGAGCTTTAGTTTTCTCACCCCTGAAATGAAGTGGATGATCTTGCCTGTACTTACCTTGCAGAGCTGTTGTAAGGATCAAAAGAGAAAATGTGTGTCATAAACTCTGTACATGATAAAAGACCATTCAGACAACACCCTGGAAAATTGTTGAGCTCTAGGTAAAGGTTAGGGCTGGCTGTTGGACATTTACTAATCTCTTGCTTTCTGGACTTGGGAAGTAAGCCTGTGCACAGGATAGTGAAGTAAGCCCTGCCAAAGGAGAAAATGGTCTGAGAAGGTGTTCACTCCCCAGTACTATGCAGTCAGAGTGCTCAATGTGTTCATGAACTCTGGAGGACTTGACCTAGCGTGGATGCTAGTACTGCCACATGCCTGAAATTGCATGGAAGCTTTGGATAAATGATTTTATTTTTACCGTAATACAGGACTTTATAATTCCCACTAAGGAAACTAGGGCTTAGAGTATAAATAGGGCTTATACTTAAATAGGGCTTTAGTATAAACTAGTACAAATTAGTATAGGCCTAGTATAAACCAGAGCTTTAGAGTAAAATCACCGATATATATTTGATCACAAAACTAGTATTGAGTAGTCTCAATTCTAAGAAACTATCACCTGGGGATTATGTCATTTTAATTATAGCTTTTCATAAAGAAAAAAAACACTGTTCAATTAATATGTCCATCAGTTGTAGGACACATGCCAGTTTCAGAATGTTAACATTTATATAAGGGAGGCTGGGCGTGGTGGCTCATGCCTCTAATCCCAGCAATTTGGGAGGCCAAGGCAGGCGGATCACTTGACCTCAGCAGTTCAAGACCAGCCTTGGCAATATAGCACAACCCCATCTCTACTGAAAATGCAGAAAATTACCCAAGCTTGGTGGTGCACGCCTGTAGTCCCAGCTACGCCAGAGGCTGAGGTGGGAAGATCACTTGAGCCCAAGAGGCAAACGTTACAGTGAGTTGAGATTCTGCCACTGCACTCCAGGCTGGGAAACAGAGTAAGACCCCATCTTAAAAAAGAAATTCATATGGGAGAAAAAGTGATTCTTGTGATGGAAAAAATGTAGTAAGAAATTAAAATGAGCTTGAAAAATCATCAGCTGGGTTTGACACCAAAACCGTGCATCATCTGCAGCTCTGCACACTTTGTTTCTTCTGAAGTTTTGGGAACTGCTCACTGAACATTTTGTCTGTTTCTTCTGAAGTTTTGGGAACTGCTGATTTGACAGCCCTTTTATTACTTCTGTTAGAATGAACATTGCCCTTTTCATAGTTAAGTCTAGCAGATCTTGATTATTTCTGAAGTGAATCAGAAAGATTTTTACTTTTTTTTGTAATAAATTTTTCTTCCCACATAGGCAACATTGACATTTTTTTTAACAGTAGTTAACTTTATTATCTAAGTTATTTGTTGGAAAATAACAGGAAGTGACAGGATTTCCTTATGGCCTTGGTTTCATGTATTTGCTAGCTAATCCTTCTCTCTTATTCTAGTTCTTGTCTCCATGTTTATTGAATTTTACAGATTGTCTGTGACAATGCTGCATTTTATTGATTTGAATTTTTACAAAGGAGTAAAATGGGAGAATACCCTTTGTTTTCCTAAATATATACAAACCATACTTTCATACACAGCATATTCCCAGAAACATTTACTAAAGTCCAATGTGCAAAAGTTAAAACCTAGAAATGTATGTTATAGGAGAACTTCGTCCTTGGAAGGCAAAAATTGAGTAGCAGAAAGGTGGACCATACATTGAATATCCCTGCATTTATTTTACTCTTGATATAATTTTTTTCTATGTCTAAACCATCACCCTCTCTTGACACCCCTGAGCATTTCAGATTAAGAGATTCTCAAGAAGAAATGGTTAGAGGAGTGGCAATTAGATGGAAGCCTTTAGGACCATATAAGAAATGACCCCAAGACCACTGGTGTCCAGACCACAAGACCCTCCATGATGGCTTCTGCCCATCTTTCTCTGTCTTTTTTTCATATGATTGATAACCACATGTATGTCTTTTTTTGAAAAGTGTCTGTTCATATCTTTTGCCCACTTTTTTATGTGGTTGTTTTTTTTTTTTTTTGCATAAATTTAAGTTCCTTAGAAATGCTGGCTATTAGAACTTTGTGAGGTGCATAGTTTGCCAAAGTTTTCTCCCATTCTGTAGGTTGTCTCTTTACTCTGTTGATAGTTTGTCTTGCTCTTCAGAAGCTCTTTAGTTTAATCAGATCCCATTGGTCAATTTTTGCTTTTGTTGTAATTGCTTAAGAACAAAGCTGGAGGCAACAGGCTGAGACTTCAAAGTATGCTACAGGGCTATAGTAACCAAAACAGCATGGTACTGGTACAAAAACAGACACATGGACCAATGGATCAGAATAGAGAACCCAGAAATAAGACCACACACCAACAACTATCTAATCTTTGAATTATTTTAAGGGTCTTATGAATGTGTTTAGCATAATAAAAAGGCCAGAAAGGAATCCTTTTTGTATCCTGATTTAGTATTCGATGTGTAACTTTCAGGGAAGAAAGTATTCTAAAATCAAAACGGAGCACGAACTCAGTGATCTAATATATTTATGACACTGTAGAATGCTGGCATAGTTTAATCATCTAGTTTATCCTCTTTTGAACACCAATGGAGAAATGGAGGCTTAAAGAAGTGCAGTGATTAATCCACAGTCATATAGCCACTTGATGCCAGGGCCATACATGGATTTGGTCTGTTGGTCCCCAAATCCTATGTGTGTTAACTGTGCTATACTTCTCTGAACACTCTGCAGGAGTCCAGCCTCAGAAGTATATTAGAATGATTTCATACATCAAAAATAGCACAAGAAAGAAAAGATTATGATTTCATTTTACCTCTGCCAGTGGCCCCAGTAAGCTAAGGCTAGTTTTCATTCTAACTCAATTTGGTTTGCAAATCACAGGAGTTAAACAAACTGATATAGTGATGTGGTAACTGGATACTATCAGGCCTGTTTGGTTTCAACAAGGCATTAGTCAGTCTTTCTGTTCTCATTGACTTGATTCTTGTCCTCAGTCTTGTTTGCAGGCTTTAGGTTAGAAAAACAGGAATACAAACGGCCCTCCTCTTAGGCAATGGGAAAATGAACATACACAAAAGCAAAAGAGCATTAGGACTGGACTGACTTGCTATGTTGTCAATTCCCTTCCCTCTTGCTAACAGAATTAGAGGCTTTTTTGAAAATGGAATAGAAAAATAATAGATTTAATGAGTGTCTTACCTTATTACTTACTTCAACATACTATGAATTTAATTTCCCACTGAAGGTGAACATCCTCTTGACAAAAGAGTAATGCTAATTTGAAAAATAAATTTAGGAATAACAGATTAGACCAACAAATGGAAAATTAAAAAGTAAAGTCTCATTTTATGCTCATGCCTTTTAAATCCCTGTTTCCTAATAAAAAGTACTCTTGTTTTAACTATGTGCTATTCCCTGGAAATTTATTTTGTCAGACAAATAGTTGTTTTCAGTGGAAGTTATTAGCATGCTTTCTCATTTGTTCTGTAGTGAATTTTAAGTTTACTGTTACTGGTTTTCTTTATATGTTTAAGATGTGGCAGGAAAATAGTGTTTTTAATTTGTACTTTTAAGAAGCTGTTGGCAAATTGCTTATTTCTGATAACCTAAACACACTTGATTTATGTAAGTATCAGAGCATCAGTCTTCCCCCTTGCCACATTGGCCCAAGTGTTTCCAAGTTACAGACCAGTGTTTGAAGTCAGGTGACTTGGTGAAATTTGCCAATCAGAGGAAGAAGGGGGAGCTGCATTTTGGGGTCTATTTCTTCTGAAAAGTCTTGAGGAATTTTCTTTCCTCAACCACAGCTCTACAATCATGGCTCGTCCACTATAGGCAGAAAGACAGCATGGTCTTTTATCCTGCAGAAAGAAGAGCTAGATGAAAATATACCTTATAGCAAGGGACACTTTCTTGGTGACTTGTTTCTTCAGCCAAGACTGCCAATGAGATCATTGATGGAAGGATTCAGAGGGTAAAGAAAGATATTCTTTATCCTGTGATTACCAGAGATCTCTTTAGTCCATTGGGAGCCCTCCCAGCTGGCATTTTCTCAGAATTCAATGTTGATGCAACAGCATCATAATGGTCATCTATGCCATGCCTGTCCCTGTGCTAGAGACTCACGGTGCAATGCAGGACAGGGCGGGGCAGGCTCTGCTTTCACGGCAGTGATGGATAATCGAAAGGATGGACAAAATCAATAAAAGATGCTCTGCAGTTTAGCTTTCTGGGATGAAAACAGAAGAGGAGCTGAGACAGTTTGCAAGAGGAATCACCTCCTTTAGATCAGGTATTCCAGGAGGATCCCTCTGAGGAGGTGCCATTGAAGCTGAGGCATTAATAAAAAGAGCAGTAGTGGGTAATGCAGAGAATAGAGGAAGGAACATTCAGAACATGGGAACCCCAAGAACATTGTACTAACCCGAGGAGAACCTGGGGATGAACCTGGGCTGACGAGCCCAGATGTTAGCCTCCATCCCACCTACCTTGGGTCCCCATCTCAGTGTGAGCAGTGACTAGACCAGTCAGGCCACGTCTGGCATAAGACACCAGTCTGCAGAGGGAAGATAAGCAGAAGGGGTATGGCTAGCACTGGGGTTCTAAACAGACTAGAAAGCAAGTTCTAGAAGCCCAAGTTATGATCAGATAAAATCTTTGCAGGTGGGGGAGGGGGTAGCTGCCAAAATCCAAGAGGTCAGAGAGTCAACAAAAGCAGAACTCTGGAACAGGCCACATAAACTCTGGCTGTAGGTGACCCCGGCCTCTCCGTGTTTATCACGGTCCTAGGGAAGTCAGCAGCCTGCTGGCAAACCTGGGCTTCTGCACAAGGGATGAGGTCAGAGAGGAGGGGAGTGAGTAGGGCCTGTTTAATGGCTATCAGGGGCACGTGCTGAGAAGACGCTCAGTGATGGCTGCAGGAGGAATGGTGAGGGTAGGGGCAAGGACAGGGTTTGTTCACACCCATGAGTCAAACCACTGAGTAGTTATTCAGTTTATTTCCCTACTCAAGGCCCTTGATGAGAGAGACATAGTAACCTATTCTGCACCCAGCATCATAGAGAAAACTAGGATTCTGAAGGAAAGGCGGAGAAGGCTTAGCAGCAACACGGCTTCCTGGGAAGTGGTAGGCAGGCCACTCTGCCTCCAATGAATACTGACTTCTAAAGGGAATGCCCACTCACCAGCAGGCACTCCAACCCCAGGGTCTGTAATCTCCCCACAGCTGTGAGGTAGCAGTTATGATCCCAGTTTACAACGGGACACCTAGGCCTCAGCGTACATTAGTGACTGGCTCAAGGGCTCATGACTAGTGGGTGCAGAACTGGAATTCTCACCCAGCTCTGTCGGCCCTCAAAACCCTCACACTTCTATGCATGTGTTTCCCGACATGGGGAGCTGCTGGGGTGCCTCCTGCTCTGTGGTGTGGAGGGAAAGCAGGGTCCACTGGAACTAGACCTAACCCCTCTTTATGACTGGATGCCTGGTACCTCCATGGCCGAGGGGAAGGAAGGGAGGCCTGATGCCAATGACTCAGAGATCGCTTTACCTTTTGCTCTCCATACAGTGCTCCAGAAACTGCAGTGGGGGCTTCAAGATACGTGAGATTCAGTGCGTGGACAGCCGGGACCACCGGAACCTGAGGCCATTTCACTGCCAGTTCCTGGCCGGCATTCCTCCCCCACTGAGCATGAGCTGTAACCCTGAGCCCTGTGAGGAGTGGCAGGTGGAGCCTTGGAGCCAGGTATGGTCCTCAGAAAGGGAAAGATGTCTTCACACAACCTGGCAAGCCATGAATTTCTGTGTTTCTGCATGAGTGTAGAAATCAGGGAAGACCACACCTATGTCCTGCCAATGACTAGCCTCTGTTTTGTGACCTCACCCTGTACGTGGGAAGCCAGATGGGTCTAACACTTTCAGGAGGTGAAAAAATTCTACAGAGAAGACAAGGTGTTGTGGTTTTAATCACAACAGTTCAGTGTTGTGTTGCAAGCTGGTCTCCCAATGGATATACTAGGGAATTGGCATCCCTGCTGGAGAAATGAATACAATGGGGTGATTTGAACAAGGGCGACCCTGATGAGAGCCATTTACAGACAGAGCCTAACAGGGCTCTCTGAGGCTTCTGCAGTCAGGCTGAGAGAAACAGCCCTATCTTTTCCACAGTATGTGTAATATTAGAGTTTCATCTCTTCCATCTCTCTGATCATTGTACAAATGGTGAGTGTGTGTGTGTGTCCTCTCTTTTGTGAGGGCCCTGGCTCAGCTGGGTCTTGGTTTTACTTGGGCACATGAAAACAAGATTACTTTGCTGAAGTTCTTTGAAGTATGATGATCTTATTTTTCAACAGGCAAATGTTTAAATGTCTCAACAGCTAAAACATATTCCCAACTACATCCATGAATGATAGAAAGAAGATCAAAAAATAAAAAAAGGAACCCCGCATATTTGAGTGTGTCCAGGAGATAGGCACTTTGCCTAGTAAAATTAATGGAGACAATTAAACCAAGTAAACAATACTTGGTTTAATTATCTCCATGACCTGGATGGTAGGCCTTTTTAATCCCATTTTATAGGAGAAGAAATTGAGACTCAGGTTGAGAAACTTAGAGACACACAATGAGAAAATAAATGAAGTTTTAATTCAAACATAAGGCATTCACAACCAGAAAGATTTCATTGCCTATCTTTGATCGTGCTGTGTTATGGAAATCAGCCCAATGGGCATTGAGCAATAAGTGAACTAAGGAGAAAGAATGAATCAATAACTACTTTGAGGGGCACCTACCATATGCCAGTGAAGGGAATGCAGAGAATCCCAACCTGAGGCTACAGAGTTAGTGTCAAAGCCTGTGGAGGACTGAGCCCCCAGTTACTTACCATCCACTGGCCAAGCATCCACACTGGTTCCTAAGTCTCTGGGCCGCTACCTAGAGTTTTCGGGGCAGCAGCCACCACTGTCCCCTCTTCATCCTCCTTCCCCTGCCAGTTCTGGAGTACATGGAGTGCCTGCTACTCCCAGGCTCTGAACCCAGATCTCCAAACTCTCCACATGTGCTGAGCCTGGCCTGGACCTGTTCAGGCAGCAGCTTCTAGAATCCAGGAATTCACAAAGGAGCTTAGATTGCCCTGTCAGAGAAATGGCATTTGCAGGTGATCAAAGATGAGCAATCAAATCTTTCTGGTTGTGAAAAGGTCAATTATTTATGTTTCCTCAATAGCTTCTAAGATCCCCTGAAGCCCTTCTGCCACCCTTCTTTCTAAATTGCCCTGTTTTGAGCAAACAATAAAGTTGGTAGAGTTCCCTCTTAAGCAGCAGTAGAGATAGAAAATGTAAAAGTCAGTTGAGTACCTGGAGCTGCTGTTAAGGGACTGGGCGTCTTTAGGTACTTTCCCTGCTCATGGTGCTGACTGTCATCCTGGGAATGTTCTAAACCCATTGGACAAGCATCAGTCCGCCCTGACTACCCTCCATGGCAGATGCATTTTAGCTGTGGGTCCATCTCTACACCAGCGGTCATCAAGCTTTAACATGCTGCAGGACAACCTAGAGGGCTTGTCAACACACAGATGGATGGGTCTCATCCCCAGAGTGGCCAATTTGGGGATCTGAGGTGAGGCCTGAAATTTTGCATTTCTAACAAACACTTAGAAGATGCTGAAGTTGCTGGTCTGACGAGCATTTGAGAACCACTTTTTTTACCCCCTTTTCCTGGAAATTACTTGGCCAGGTGGTGCTGAATCTGTGTGCACATAGGTAGGTATGCACAAGAATCCCAGATGTGGAATTCCTCTCCCTCTCTCCTCAGATGGGGTTAAAAACAGATTGAATAAGTGGGAAAAATTTCATGTTGATTCTCAAAGCTGGAATAGTGTGAGGGCACTACATGAGTTCATTAGTTCTTTTACTGAGCAGAAAAGGTTAATTGCATACAATTTCCCTGTTTCCTGTGGCACTACCACACGCACACTGCCTGATGTGATGGACATGAGGTTTGCAAGACAACCATAATTATCTTGGTGTTATTGCTGTAACCATGCTAAAAACTAAGATTTTTCAAAGTGCTTTTCAAAATACTCAAAGAACTTTTCAAATATTCTTGGTGAATTATTTTATTTCCTCCTAAAAAACCTCATGAAAATGAGATAATGCATCTTATAGAATTATTCTAGTGAGCCAAAAACCTGACATGTTTCAGAATTGTACCCTTTTAGAAATCTGACTTGTCATCTTGAATTTATTTTACAAGTATTATAGCCAATACATCTGAGTCCTGAGCAAATCCATCCATTTTATTACTCCTGCTATGGACAAATTTAATCCTGAAACTTTATGCAGTGGAAAAGGAAGACTGAATCTCATTTTAATAGGAGGCAAACCAAATTGTATTGCAAACATGTACTCCCCTTTTGGGCTGTCAGGCATAATCATTATACAAAATCTAAATTTTACATTTTTGTTTCTAAAAACTTGCTCCAGAAGACAAGATGCAGATAACATAATGTCCATTCTGGAATGATCTCTCATTTAGGTTTTTAAACAAAATTCTTTCCTTTTGACCTATTATTTAACATCAGACTACTTGGCATCTTCTGACTTTTTGTCTCCTTGTATCTCAGTATTTCTACCTCTCCTTAATTCTCGTTTCCCCATTGTTTCTCTAAATAGTGAGAGGTCATTGTAAGGAACCTGCAGGAATGCTATAAATTCCAATGCAGATACCAATATTCCTAACAACACTGTACACAACAAAAATGACAGTACGAAGTTCTTCCCTTATCATTGAACATTGTAAGGGAAGAACTTCCTGACTTTTACCTAATCTTGTCACTGCTGCGTTATCAGTGCTCCAGGTCCTGTGGGGGCGGAGTTCAGGAGAGAGGAGTGTTCTGCCCAGGAGGCCTCTGTGACTGGACCAAAAGGCCCGCATCCACCATGTCCTGCAATGAGCCCCTCTGCTGTCACTGGGCCACTGGGAACTGGGACCTGGTAAGACTCAGTTATACATGCTTGTTTTTACTTTAGCTTTTTTAAAAAATAATTTCTTGCCACTAAGCTTAAGCAAAAAAAATAAAATAAAATAACATGCATTTTCTTTTGATTATAAAAATAATCTATATTCACTGTAAATATTTAGTGCATTCACTGATTTATAGTATGTTTCTATATACTTTGGTTTTAGTATTCTTCTGTCATTGAATACCTCTAAGTTTGCTAAAAGTTGACCCGTGGCTGCTATGGGTCTTGAGTTCAGAGGGAAAAGATCAAATACTTTCAAAAGAGACAAGATTAAATATCAAAGTTATTCCAGAGGCACACAGCCTAAGAAACAGCTATTTTACACCCAGCACCTTGGATGCTCTGGCTTATCCTAGAGCAAAGAGGAGTTGCATTTGTCCTAAAGCTTTAGGCTTAGGCAGACTTAGTGAATTTCAGGCCTCTTGTCAGCCCACACATCAGTTTGCCAGATGGGTGGCCTGTTTGATGGAACAAAAGAATTAAACTGTAAATGAAGGAAATGGGTATTGTTCTCCCTCAGTTTGTTTATTGCATAAATGTCACTCTATCAGTGATATTGAAAATAAAGAAAATTCTGGCCGGGTGTGGTGACTCACGCCTGTAATCCTAGCACTTTGAGAGGCCAAGGCAGGCGGATCGCCTGAGGTCAGGCGTTCAAGACCAGCCTGGCCAACATGGCAAAATGTTGTCTCCACTAAAAATACAAAAATTAGCCAGTCATGGTGGCACATGCCTGTAGCCCCAGATACTTGGGAGGCTGAGACAAGAGAATCACTTGAACCCAAGAGGAGGAGGTTGCAGAGAGCCAAGATTGTGCCACTGCACTCCAGCCTGGGTGACAGAGTGAGACTCCATCTCAGAAAAAGGAAATAAAGAAACTTCTCCCATGGGTAGATTCTGCCATCATTCTGACTTGTCTTACCCTGGGTTCCCTATAAAATAGAGCCTTGGGAAAAAAATCTAACACTTTATTAGGAAATTCGATGCCAGGGAAGCAAGGGTGATAGGAAAAAGAAAGGAGGCAGAGAAGGAGAATCAAAAATGAAGTAGTGTGTTACTAGACTGATTATCTTACCTAACTGACCATCGCTTGGTGTCAGGAGCAACTGATTGCTGGCTCTCACAGGAAGGCTACTAGAAACTGTGTCAACTACTGCATGTTATGGCAATTTATCCAGGAAAGGAGGGAAGAGTAGGAAGGGAGAAGAGTTATCCACTGGCTCCTGTCTCCCACTGATGGAGTCTCCCCTTAGAGGGCTAATATCTCCATACTTCTGAGCTGTCCAGATACGGGCACTGAACTGGTCCCATTGTGTCTCATGTCTCACTGGCAACAAGAAAGCCCAATCAGAAGCAAGTGGGGAGGCATGAGACATGGTGATATGGTTTAGCTCTCTTTCCCCACCCAAATCTCATCTCTAATTGTAGTTCTCACATGCCAAGGGAGAGACTCAGTGAGAGGTGAGTGGATCACAGGGCAGTTACCCCATGCTGTTCCTGTGATAGTGAGTTCTCACAAGATCTGATGGTTTTATAAGGGGCTCTTCCCATTTCACTCACCACTCTTTCTCATCTGCTGCCATGTAACACATGCCTCTTCCCTTCCACCATGATTGTAAGTTTCCTGAGGCCTCCCAAGCCCTGTAGAACTGTGAGTCAAATAAACCTCTTTCATTATAAATCACTCAGTCTCAGGTATGTCTTTATAGCAGTGTGAAACCAGACTAACACACATGGCATGAGGTGAAGGCCACTGGGTTACACTTTCAGAAAGTTGGTTGCCACCTCAGCTGGGGCAGATCCTAGGGCCAGGAGCTGGGAGACGGGGGAGCCAAGATGGTCTGATACACTAACACCACAACTACTTACATTTTTATAAAGCAACTTGTTCCTGTGCATGTATGTTTTGATGGTTGTAATTATAACACACACGGGAATGCAGTATTTTGCCCAACATAATGCCCCCAGCTATTTGTAGGCTGCTATACTGTTTGTGATTCTCATTGTTAATAGCTGCATAGTTGCATCGGCACAGCCGTGATTCACTCAAATGCTGTGTCAAATTGGCAATCTATTGGCAGTCAGACATGTGAGGCACAATAGGCTTGACTCTAACACTGAATTTCCCTAGCTGTATAAAAGGATACAAGCAGGAATTATATTAGGCGCAACAGCCTCACCTGTGCAGAAGGTTGCTCCCCAATGATACAATTTCATTAACTATCCTAGATTATAACTTCATTTGCTTCCTTGTCTGTCAAGCATGGTACATATGGGTAGGAAGAAATGAGAGCCAAGGTGCACACAGGTCACCTTGACACAAAGAAGCCTCAGCCTCAGTTTCTTGCCAATATTTTAAACTATTTTGGTCACACATGCCCAAGGCCACATGCCAACTCACAGGCCTCCAGTAGGGAACAGTCCCACCGTCAGGAATTTCCTAGTAGACAAGACAGTCATCATCTTTCGCATTTACCTTAACTCTGTAGTTTCCAAGGAAACCATACTTCAAGGTCATTTGCTCTCCAAGTACTCTGAACCAGGACTAATGTTAACCCTTTATTTATAGTAATAGTCCATCAAGTTGATTGATCATCTTTACTTAACCGTTGCCCCTTTGTTAGAATGTTTATCTGTTAGCACCCAATAGTTACCAAACCAATATTCACTGATATGAACAAGATTTGTGTGCCTGGTATAGCCATGAGCTTCACAAAATTCATTATTAACATCAAGGCAGCAGCGGCCTTCTGCAGCCATATGGTTCTGAGCA
This sequence comes from Cacajao melanocephalus, assembly GCA_963573385.1. NCBI lineage: Eukaryota > Metazoa > Chordata > Mammalia > Primates > Pitheciidae > Cacajao > Cacajao melanocephalus. The sequence goes on along the minus strand of CAUYLG010029880.1, from coordinate 66,979 downwards.
GAGGCCATGCTTACTCCTGCTAGGCCTTGCCCCAGCTTCCTGGATGTATTTCAGGACTAGGCTCTTCATAAACATCTCAAGAGTTCTAAGTATCTCTGATCAAAGCAAGCATGACCTCTAAAAGAGAAAACGTGATATTATGTGAAGTCATAAAAATGCTGTAAGTTTTGGCCCATTCAGGGAAACAATCTCATGGAAGATTAAAAATTGTAAGAGAACATTTTTAAGTCTCCCCTTGGAGTTCCAGGTGAGTCTATCAGGGGTGGGCATGGGTTGAAGTTCCTTAGAAGAGTGTGTGCCAGGAATTCACCAATTGTGCAGAGCAAAGAATCGGGGGCAGGGGTGGGAGAGTGGTTAACACCTACCAGACCAGCCTTTGGAATCACTCATAACCTCCATGATCTATTATTAGGTGAAACTATACAAGCTATGGATTGAACATACACATTTGCCTTTGTTCTCAAAATTCCACTGAATAGACAGAAGAGATAAAACACTAACAATAGCACAAACCCACAACGACAAAGATGGGGGCAGGAGACAAGAGCAGAGAGATGGGTCCATACCATTTTGGAATCTGTAAAATTACACTGATTGATCTTTAGCTCCCCTAACAACAACAACAACAACAAAATTAGAATCTAGAAACGGATGGCTAAACTTCCAATTGACTTAGCGAGTGTGCCAGAGGAAAAAAATAGCTGAGTGTGGTGGCACATGCCTGTAATCCCAGCTACTTGGGAGTCTGAGGTAGGAGAATCACTTGAACCCGGGAGAGGGAGGTTGCAGTGAGCAGAGATTGTGCCACTGCCTTCCAGGCTGGCTAATAGAGCCAGACCTTATCTCAAAAAAAAAAAAGAAAAGTTTAAATGTTATATTTTATGTTTTATATATTTTAGTTCAAAAAAATAATAAATAAAATGGTAAATTCAGGGACATTTTCTTACATCCTGAAGAATCTTATGTAAACTGCTTCCACAGGCCAGCGAATCTCCCTCCTGCTGCCAGGTGGGCGATCATGACATTGCAGTGGAACCTTGTGGTTAGAGGGGCTTGAGCGGACCTGGTCTGGCTAGGCACAGAGCTGGGTCCACTGTTGCTCGACTCCTTCCCCAGCCTCCATGCTCAGTCAGCCCTGTCTCTACCCCTATTCTGCATTCTCTCTATGCCACTGGGGTCTTTCTCTCCCACTTCTCTTTTTACCCAATGCTCAGCTGTCCTAGTAGCTCCACCCCTTTTCCTCACATCCAATCCCCAGCCCCAAATCAAAATTAGTTCAGACTGAGGCACCACAACCCAGATGTGAAATTTTATTCTGCTTTGCTTGCAATTCAACCTCCCTCCATATGTTTCACTCCACATACTCATGATGCAAAGATGAATATTTGGATTGGGAGTTTTAGCTAGAACCAGGGGTGTGAACCCCAGGGGCAATGCCTCCCTCATTCCCATTCCTCTCTAAGCACATGCTTCATTCCAATCACCTTTTCTGCCATCTGGTTTTCACTTCTTCTGTTTGACAGGAAATGTGGCCACCAACAACACCAGAGTTTTCCAATTTCAGCCTTAGATGGAATCTCTTGCTGAGTTTCAATTCAGATCCCCAAGGAAGTGACTGATTGGCCCAGCTTGATGGAGGGACCTTCCCTAGTCCAATCAAGTGTGGCCAGGTGGCTGGGTCCCACGGCACTAACATAGGTTCCTGGAGCCCAGTGCTGTAGCCACGTGATGAGAGGCATCCGGCCATTCTCAAATGTGTGAAAGAGGAGCACGTTCTGCAGAGAACTTAATAATAAATTCAGCCAAATGTAAGCCACACAACCTATAGCATAGATTCTTTCTAAAGTCACATCTCCAAGCTCTTAGTGCCTTTATTCTATGACTCCTTCAAAAAGGTTTCTGGTTAATGAGACATTTCCGTTTTTGACCACAGTGGAGTTGGAGATGCTCTACTGATGTTTCCCTGGGAGTCGTGGGGAGGACTTCTGACTCTCTGTTCACCCTCTCTTTCAGTGTTCCACTTCCTGTGGAGGTGGCTTTCAGAAGAGAACTGTCCATTGTGTGCCCTCAGAGGGCAATAAAGCTGAAGACCAAGACCGATGCCTGTGTGATCATGAACCCAGACCTCCAGAATTTAAAAAATGCAACCAGCAGGCCTGCAAGAAGAGTGCTGGTGAGTGAATGGGTTTGCTCAGGGAGAAAGAGATCTTTTCACAAATGTCATCCTGCATGATTCAACTTGTAGACAGTTTTACATTTCTTTTACTGAACAGAAACTCTTAATTTAAAGAGGCAAACCAGCAACCCTGGGAATAAGCTATCTGATTTGGTCAGGTTTGAATATTAACTTCTTAAGAAAGTATCTCATTCATTTTTCTTTTATTATTATTATTATGTATTGACTATCATAAAATACCATTTTCTATCTCTAAGCATGTTTACACTGATGTCATCCAACATGGATGAGAATTATTTCCATGCTTTCAAAGATGTCTTGAGAGATATCTCAGCCTTTCTCGGGAACCCAATCAAGTGTGAAATGGTCCTCTCTATAAATCTAGTACCACTGTCTTAGGCCAGGTTCCCCAGAAGCAGGCTCTTGGGTGAAAATGTGTGTGCAAGGGATTCATTAAGTAAATATTTCCAGGGAAGATCATTAAGGGAGTGAAGGAAGCCAAATGGAAAAGCGAGGAGACACAGCCAGGGTGCCTTCTCAGAAACCTGAGTCCTAGCTTCAGCCTAGTCCTGCAGGCAGCTCCAGAGCACAAGTTATACCCCTAAGTTGTCTGCTCCTGAGTCGGCAAGCTGGACATCCACACTCCCGCACTCTCCAGCCATTGGCCAAGGGCTACCCCAGGAGAAGTGAATTTGCAGGAGGCTCTCTGTGTGAGAGACAAAGGAGCTCCTGTAGGCTGAGTGGGTTCAGCCATGACCTGTAAGGTCTATTCCACTGATAGTTTGGGCTTCATTGACATGTAAACTTTCTACATTAAATTAAAAACAGATAGACATGAGTACATTCAGGAGCTCATTGAAAGAAAAATTTGATAGCCCTTCATGCCGGGAGAATGGAGAGAAAGGCTAATGCTCATATTTTTGACTTGGGCAGCTGAGTAGATGAAGTTACCATACACTGAGAGAGGAAGCCCAACAGGGACTTGGGAAACAGGGAAGGTAATGAGTTCTGTCTGGAACTTGTTTGTTAAGGAGTCTGTGAACCATTTAGGTAGGGGTGTCCTGTGATTCGTTTGCTGTACAGGTGTGGAGTCCAGGAGAGAGATCTGGTCCGGAAATCCTGATCAAAATGCACTGAGAAAGGATATGCTTTAGGTATGATTATCACATGTAGCTTCTTACTGACTTGCACTTAAGGGTGGCTTTCACTGGCCTTACTTGAAATTCCAGAAGAAGCTACCTAGAGCTCATTTTCAAAGGTGTTATTAATGTCTTCCAGACTCTTGCTTCTCAAAATGTGGTCTCTGGACCAGCTGAATTGGCATCTCCTGGGAGATTGAGACTCTCAGCCCTCACTCTAGACCTACTGAATTAGAATCTTCATTTAACAAGATCCCTGGTGATTCACATGCACATCCACGTTTGAGAAGCACCTTGTTCTAGACCCCAAGGCACCAATTTGAGACTCTTTTCCTTTCATTTCATCACCTTCTATGGTACTATACTTTAAATTGTTGAAGCTATAGAATCCCTTCTATGTTGTGTTATTTTTTATATAACTGAAGTAGCCACTGGTTGATCATGCCTAGTGTTAGGGCTTGTTATTTTGAATTATATGTAAGTTGCCTTTAACTGTCCTATTGCTGGACAATACAGTCTTCAATAATTAAAACAGAGTTAAATGCATAGATGGTAGTTTCCATCTTGAAATCTCACACAGAAGAGACGGTGACCAATAGTTGGCTGGCAATTGATATGCTGAACAATGAGTTCCACTCACTGACAATTATTGGGGCAACAAAAGTTAATTGCTAGCTTCTTTTGAAGGCAGAGCCATGCTACTTGCATAGAAGAGAAATGAAAGAGCAGTGGCAAGAAATTCCTTATTTTAAGAAACCAGCCACCCACGCTGACCCATATAATTCTCTAAAATTATTTGAAAATATTCATTCAATGCCCAGATTCTTGTCAGTCAGCTGTCGCAACAACTATAACATACTCCTAAGTATATTTTATAATATCAAGTATGAATTCATATGAAGTTTGGTTTCCTCCAGGTCTTTTTACTTATTTTAGAAACCATCTGAAGTTTTAATGACTTAAACTCTAAATTGGAACTACTATTTCCATATTAGGGCCTACAAAACCCTTTCCACGTATCTACATGGGAAAAAAATCAAGAAAATTCATTTACTGCATATCGGTTTTATTCTCAGCATTACATTCATATTGATTAAAAAACAAAAGGAAAACCTTTAAGCCCACTATTCCTGGGGTTGTTTTGTTGTTGCTGCTGCTATTGTTTTTAATTTGAGGAGGGGTAGAAAAGGCAGGAAAAAAAAAGCAGAAATAGTACTTAGATCCAATGTTGACACAAATGAACATTTGAGTCGGTAAATTTTCTACTAAAGGATATTCTGCCAGATGAATAGGATCTCATTCATTCACTTATTCAACAAGATATTATTGATCACAAGGTGTCTCAGAGAAATGCTAAGAGCTGAGGATAAAGACATAAGTAAGATAGTTCCTGGCCTCAAAGAGCCCAAAATCATGAAACTGTGTTTGTCAACAATATTAAAATTGTTTTTCAAGCTGCTTTGGTGAACAAAATATTATCCCCTGATAACACAGCTGACAACAAAGATACAGGTGTAATAACCACCCCTTTAAATTTCCAAATGTGGTTTCTGTTGAACCGGCAGAGGCAAATTGGGATCTCCCCTCCAAGTTGCCCATAATTATAAGCATTGCGTGTACTTTGAAAGTGGAATCCAGTTGACTGATGGACACAACAAGCCTTCGTTGTTTCACAGCAATAGGGAGAACTGATGTAATCAAGCCCTGTCGTGATGTTGGGCTCACAGTCATCATCTAAATGAGTTGCTAAACATAGTCCTGGAACACAGACTACCACTGTAGGCCACTCTCATCCTCCACTCTTCCTTCCGGTCCCCCACTCTCAAACAGTGGGGTTCCAGAACCTAGCATGTATCCAGGCTCCAAGGACTATTGAAAAGCAAGGCTCTTGATCTCATGGTTTCCAAGAGCATGTGAAGATTCCAGGGTTGGTTGAGTCTCTTTCAGTCATTTAGGTGTTGACCTAACCTGACAAGTGGACCTTCTGTGTTGAGCCAAAGAAGATGTTGTGGGCAGAGAAGACCTATTCATGTGATCTTCTCCTGCTCCCTCAACAGTCCAAGAGATTCATTCTCTCAGAGGCAAAGCTTGGGAGTATTGAGACAACATTTAATTTCCAGCAGCACCATCTATGTACCAGCTGTGTGATGCTGGGTCAATGGCTAAGCTTCTCTGGAACCCTTAGTTACTAAAAGAATAGACACACTCACACTATTGACTTCTGCAACAATCAAATGGTATAGTATATATCAAACATTGCCTAGTGTGTGGCAAATACTTAATAACTTGTATCTGTGTTTTTTCTATTTTCACGGAAGAAGGGGTGTATTAGCTCCCTCGACTACAAGCACACATATTCATGCTGCTGTTAACAAACCTATCATAAACTAAGTGACCAAAGATAACAGAAATCTATTCCCTCACAGTTCTGGAGGCTAGAAGTCCAAAATCAAGGTACCGACAGGGCCACAGTCATTCTCCTGGCTTCTGGCAGTTGCCAGTCATCACTGGCGTTCTTTGGCTTACAGAAACTGAACTCCAGTCTCTGCGTTCGTTACCACATGGCTATCTTGCCACTCCGTGTCTATGTCTCAGAATGGCTTTTCCTCCTCTGTGTGTGTACCTGTCTCTGTGTCTCTTCTCCTCTTTTTATAAGAACACCACTAGTGTTGGATGAAGGGCCCACCCTAGTTCAGAGGGACCTCATCTTAATTGGCATCATAATTCTATCTGCCAAAATCTTATTTCCAAATCAGGTCACATTCAGAGATACAAAGGGTGAGGACTTCAACTCTGGGGTACACTTCAAAGGATACATACAGTTCAACCCACAACAGGGGCAAAGAGTTTGGGAGCCTCCTAGAGGTCCTTGTTATTATGGCAAACATCTTTGAGAGCTGGCACTTTAGCCCTTAGCAGAAAAGGCTCACACTCCATTTACAGAGCAGTTCTAGAGAGAGTGTGATGCTGTGTCTGAGTGTGTAGCACAATAATGCCTGTTTGGAGGTGGAGACAGAGAGGACTCATGTGCTGCCAGAAGAAGCTTTGTGGAACAGTGGCCTCCTGCTTCCTCTGTCTTTCTCCTCCTGGACAGCAGCCCCAGAGCACTCACAGACTCACAGCAATGAGATTGTGAGGCAAAGAACCACCCCCACTGTGCTCTCTCCATCCACAGAGATTTCAGGAGAGGCTGGCTAAGAAACTGGGGCGGCTGTGTGATACTTGGACTACCCTGCCAGGGGGCTTCCCAGAGCCTGGGAAGAAAGCCTTACCTTGTCCCAATCAGCAGCGCACACATGCAGGGCCCAGGCCCTGTGAAGAACACCCACTCCTCTGCTGGGATGCGGGAGATGAAGAGCTTGAAGGGATATTCCGCAAGAGGCATGCTTGGTCAAAACATGTACTCTCTGAAGTTAAATTTTGAGGAAAAAATTTAAAACAAAAAGAAAAACAAGACTGGGCACAGTGGCTCATGCCTGTAATCCTAGCACTTTGGGAGACCGAGGCAGGCAGATCATTTGAGGTCAGGAGTTCAAGACCAGCCTGACTGAGATGGTGAAACCCTGTCTCTACTAAAGATACAAAAAATTAGCCGGGCATGGTGGCGCATGCTTGTCATCCCAGCTGCTCAAGAGGCTGAAGCAGGAGAATCGCTTGAACCCAGGAGACAGAGGTTGCAGTGAGCTGACATCGGGCCACTGCGCTCTAGCCTGGGCAACATAGGGAGACTCCATCTCAAAAAACAGAAACGTGTACTCTCTCTGAAACTTCCAAGGGTGTCAGGCAATTTCCTGTGGGGTTTTAAGAGAGGCTGGGTAAGAGGCTTAAAAAAAGAGGCCTGAAGGAGGAAAGATGAAGACTGAGGTTATGGGTTCTAGGAACATTATTATCAATTCCTAAGAGGACTTATAACTTGAGCACCAAACGGGACTCTGGAAGCTAACAGAAAACATTCATTTCTTCACAAAAATAAGGCACAATTGAGAGAATATGGAGTTCTGAGGAGATAAAAAGAATTTTTTGCCTTTATGATCTAAAAGTGAAAAAAGCATAGAGAGGCAAAGATACTGTCACAGACTTGGGATGGAGAGGATATTATTTCTATTTCTACTTTTCCTGGCTGTTTTATTTACAAAGGACAAAGGACAGTGTCCTGTTTACGAAAGTGCTTTTCTTCAGAACGATGAATATATTTTCTCTGTAAAAGAGAAAGAAAGACGAGAGCTCCAAGAGGCATTCAAGGCAAGCGTAAAACAATTTCACTTCCTAGACAAAAAAATCTGATTGAATTTCTTTCAGATCCAGAACCTGTGGGCCAGTTGCCATCTGAGTACCACCCATACAAGTGTGTGGAGTATCATTCAATCCCTAAGCAACCCAGTATCATTCCCTGACTTGTGTATGAGAAAAGCAAGGCCAAGAAAATTAAGGGACACACTTGCCCAGAGCTAGTTAGAGGAGAACAAGGGCTAGAACTCAGATGACTAATTGTATACTTACTCTGGGAATTATTTGTACATGTCATCTGCCTTCATCTATGTGGTACAGTTCTGGAGGGCGGTGATCACAGTTTATACATCTGTATCCCTCACTCGTTCTGGAAGCACTGGTTATTTTGCTGACTGGTTGTTGGCTTGACACTCTGAATAGTGTGGTTGATGAGAGCATGAGCTCTAGAGTTAAGACTGACTGTGTTCAGATCTGGCCATGCTGTTTATCAGCTGGACAAGCTTGTGCAAGCTCTTGACTGCTTGAGGCGTTACTTTTGTGGTTTGTGAAATGGAAAAAAATGCTTGTTTGCTAGGAGTGCTATAAAGATTAAATGTAGTGAAGCACGGGAAACCCTGCATTCAGCTATTACCACAGCAATACTGCACAGCAAAGCACCCCGACACTCAGGGGTTTAAAACTACGGTCATGTATTTTTTTTCTTTTAGTTTCAGTGGTTTTGGGAGTAACAAAATAGTTGCGGGGGATAACCAAAAATCACGTTCTTCAGCAGTGATTTCTGAGATTTTAGTGCACCCATCACTCAAGCAGTGTATACTATACCCAATATGTAGTCTTTTATTCCTCACCACCCCCAAGTTTCCTTCCTGGGTCCCCTAAGTCCATTATATCATTCTTAATGCTTTGAGTCCTCATAGCTTAGCTCCCACTTATAAATGAGAACATATATTTGGTTTTCCATTCCTAAGTTACTTCACTTGGAATAATGGCCTCCAGCTTCACCCAAGTTGCTGCAAAAGACATTATTTCATTTCTTTTTTTTTTTTTCTTTTTTTGGTTGAGTAGTATTCCCTGGGGTATATATACCACATTTTCTGTATCCACTCATTGGTTAATGGGCAGTTAGGTTGATTCTGTATCTTCGCAATTGCAAATTGTGCTGCTATAAACATGCATGTGCATGTGTCTTTTTCAGATAATGTACAGTCATGTATTTTTTGCTCAGCATCTGTAGGTCAGCCAAGGTTCAGGTGATTGAGCTTAGCTTTGATTGGCCTTAACTGCTAACTGTAGATTGAGTCTAGGCCTGCCCCATGTGTCTGTTATCCCCCTCAGTGGCTGCACAAGCCAGGTCCTTCTTATGGTGACAGCAGAAGCTCATCAGGGAAGGCTTGTCCTCTTGCACATTCCACGTCACTGCAGAGATCATGTCTACCAGCATCCCATTGTCTAAAGCAAGTCACAGAGTTGAACCCAAAGGCAAGTAGTTGGGAAGGATTCTCCACCCACCAGGCAGCCATGGCAAGGCGGAATGTTCCGTATCACACAATGACATGGGAGTGAAGAATTGTGACTGATAATTCAGGTTAGCATAAACACTTTGCACAGTGTCTGATACATAATACATGTTTAGTAGATACCACCTATTGTTATGAATTGTTATGGCTCCTTGGTAGACATATAAAGTCTTACATTAATAGAAGTTGTGCTCATATATCTACAAAGATAACCTTTGGACTTTTTTCTTACTCTTTTTCTCCTCCTTCCACAGATTTACTTTGCACCAAGGACAAGCTGTCAGCCAGTTTCTGCCAGACACTGAAAGCCATGAAGAAATGTTCTGTGCCCACTGTGAGAGCGCAGTGCTGCTTCTCGTGTCCCCAGACACACATCACCCACACCCAAAGGCAAAGAAAGCAGTGGTTGCTCCAAAAGCCCAAAGCCCACTAAGCCCAGAAGGAAGCCACCTTCCACCATAGACTGCAACAGCCTGCGGACTGTGACATGCTTTAGCCCTGGGAGCTGCTTCATTGAGGTTTTGCTTCATATACTTCAGGTTCAGCTTTGGATCATAATGAAACAAAATCCACTGTGTTCCTCTAGCCACAAAATGTCCTTCACAGGAGGCCTAGGCTGCCATATTTGCTGCTCCCTGATTGGAAGGTGAAATATCTAGAAGAATCAGGCAGCACCTGGAATTGGCTCCTGGGAAAGGTGCCAGGTTAGACAGATTGGTGAGGTGTTGGAAATGTTGTATTTTTGTTCTCCCTTAAAAATGAAAACAAAGAAACCATCTTTTTCCCCCGACTACCTCAAGAGTATCAGGCAACAGAGCCACACTTACCCAGGGGACAAATAATCTTCTTAATTTAGTTTGATGAATACCTTTTAGTTTTATTTTTTTGTTTTGTTTTGTTTTGTTTTTTCCTCCCTGCCTGGGGCAGCTGCTATTTAAAATGTCACGGTGGAGCTTTGGGAACATTCCTTTAATTCATCCAGGCAGAGGACTGTTTCCTTCACTTGTGTTCAATTAGGGCAGGAAGAGGAAGTGCTGGTTACATCCCTCAGTCTCTTCCTCCCTCCCTGTAGGGCTCCATATCTGGGCTGCTTAGAGTCTCCTGCCAACCTTGAGACACTAGACTAAGAGGAAGCAGGCAGGGGAAACACAGCCCAAGGGATTTAAGTCACTTACACAGAAAACACTGCTGGCTTGAAGATCGTTTGTATGAAAACTCTTAAAAAGCAAATGAGCAGAAATCAATTTCTTACTATTATAGAAAAGGAACTGTGGGCCTTTATTCTTCCCACTTTCCTGGCAAATACACACTCCTTCGCAGAAGGGAAAATGAGTCTTCCTGGCTGCCTTCCTCTCTTCTGTATAGTCCCTATGGGAGGCATGAGCTCAGGTCCCACCATCGTCTTGCCGCAGGGAGTGTATACACAAAGACCACTATGACCAGCTCTAGGGCTGCCACCTGTTCTCACCTCCCCTCAGATTGGAAAATGGAGGTTCCATATTGAAATATTTCAAAGAACCAGGTTGTACTGAGTACAGAAACATAGTACAAACTTCTAATCTAGAGAAAAAACACTTCTAAAAAGTAAGATAAAAAGGATCTACTCCTCAGCCTACCCAAAATTTAGTTAGTTTTAAAGGTCTTTTACCATGGGGAGAACAGGTGAATCAGGGAGTCCAAAGAATCTGAAATGAAAGTTAGAATGCTTGTTCTGGATGTTCCTACCTCCCACCAGAAGTCAAAGTAGGCTTGCCCTCAAATTCAGAGCAAATTTCTAGACAAAATGATTTCTAAGGGAAGGGACTTACATGACCTGAACCCAGAGAAAGAGAGTAGGTAGGTGGGTGGAGGGGCATAAGCCTCAAATGGAAGAAGATCTCAGAACCAATTATTGACAGGGAGAAAGGCAAGGATGTGGCCTTCATGTGATGGGCAGCATACTTTCTGACTCATGCGCAGATACATTTAACACTCATCTTGGAACACGGTGTCCCATGTCTCCCTTTACCTATCTGTTCAGCAGAATGGTGCTATTTAAAAATGGTGCTAATATCTAGATGGTGGCAGAACTAACGTAAACATAGATAGACATACAAATGGGTAAGTGTGTGTAAAACGCTACATATATATCTTCTGTTAAACATGTAATATTGCTGACCAATGTCAGTTTTTATTGCTTGGGTACCTTGAATTTAAGATTTTATATTATATATTTTTTATTTTTTTCCAAGCCATTAACATGTATTACTCTCATGAATTCCTGTGGAAAATAAAACAGTGGGATTGGAATGAAATTCAGGATAGACCAGAAACAGGAGGAAAGTAGAAATGTTTAACTAAAGCCAGAGAATTTATTTATAGATGATAATTACATTATTGTATTCTCTGCCTTTAAATGTAAACATAGCTGGCCAGTGGCAGCCTCTGGTGAATAATGGTTTTCGAGGATAGAAGACACTTAAATTGTTAGTGACATGAGTGAAGGAGAATCTGGTATTTACTAATGAGGCAGTTTGCAATGACTGTCCCTGAAGTGTAGTGTAGGCTTTCAGAGGGATTCATTTAGTAAGCTAGATTGATTTAACCTGGTACTGTACTGGCATAGAGTCAAATACATGTCATCAGAGACCTGGGTGTAACCAGGATTACAAAACTCAGGAACAAACTCAGATTCCTACTGACCTCAACCAACTAAACTAGGCCAAATTTCTCAGTATACAAAATGGACCATGTATTAATAATACACATGTATTATTAATACATCGAAAGGACTGATGAGGTAGGTCAGTTATTTACAACCCACGTGGTGGAGAAGATGGTAGACACATGGAGAAGGTTTGGCCGGGTGCTCCATTCTAAGGTTTCTCAAAGGCAGAAAATTGGCCTCTAATTATTTGCCATGGATATTTGCTTCCTGTACTGGAGCTATGTTGTAAGATAGCTGTGTGATGTCTATCACTCTGGACTCCACAATGAAGACAGGGCTTGCTGTTTTCTGTCCTGTTGGTATCATCTGTCCTTTTGGTTGTTGTCTTGGCGATCACTCAGCAATGAGTCATCGGTATTTTGACAGGTCCCAGTGCTTGCTGTACAAAAGGGGACTCAGATCAACAGGAAGACTCTGAAGGCAGGAACCTGCATGGTGTCTTCACATCTTTGATACTTGGGTGCTGACATGAAGCAGAATTGGTTTACTTTATCTAGGCCCTTCTTTCTTCTCACCTGGAGCAAGCAATTAAGAAGTGTATCAGGAGACACTGGATACACATCTCTATGAAATAGAAAGGGCCATTGCAAGGTCTGGTGCTTAACTATATTAACGTTCTAAAACCCAGTTTGGTTTATATTGTCTTTCACAGTAGTATATTTAGCTCTTCTCTGGAAAGCTGTGGGTTAATATAATTCTTAAACATAAAGATGTAATTAAACACACCGTGAGAGAACAATATTCCAAGAAACTTAATAGTGATTACTTTCTTAAATCAGGAAATTGTTTCAGTGCCTCCTTTGTAGGAATGCTTTGTTTTGTGATGGATTTTCTTAAACAAGAGCACACCTCCGTCCAATCTCCTGACAGCCAAGTCTCCATTGACATCCCACTGTGATGCTTTCAGAGAGTCAGTGAATGCTTCTGATAACCTTCAGCCAGTATCTGAAACAATGTGAGGGATCCTATTGTTTTAGATGATAACATCCCATTCAGTTGACTAAAATCTTCCATACTCTGAAAGCTGCACACTGCTACTTCAGGGAGTGCAGATCTTAGCTCTCCTTTCTGACTTTAAGCTGAATCTCTGGGACGATGTATCTTGTGCTCAGTCCACAATGATTTACTTTTGAGGGAGAGATCATATGACATGAACTGCCTGGTGCTACAACCTAGCTGACATATTTGATGCTACTCCTGTTGTCTATACTGCTAATTCAAGTATTATTATTCTAAGTTATGTTATTAAAAAACATGGTTGGTGAAGCACAATCCTACCCATCACTGTCCTCCAAAATCATTATATGACATACGTGGCCCAACCCATTGCCCTCCCTGCATCTTTGTGCTGCTTTGCCAGTTCCCTTTCCCCAGCCTCCTCAAGGGGTACCTTAGTGGGTACATCAGCACTTAAAACCGAACTGTAATCATAGCCTGCCTTTGTGTGGCATCAATAAATGGCCAGACTCACTGATGTTTCCATGTGATTCTTTTACCCCTGCTGTGAGACTCCTACCACCCACCAGTGTTACTACAGATTTTAGCAACCTGGGGAAGGATGCTGTCAATTTCTTCCTCCCACATTCCTTCCAGATTCCCTTCTACCCTATGGCTAGATCAGTACATCATGAGTTGGGTCACATCCCAGGTGAGCCTGTCTCCTCTCATGAATGTGCAACAACTGCCACAGTCCACCATATGATCATCTGAAGTGATGCCTAAAATTCCCAATAGCACTGAATTCAACATATTCATGCTGCTCATAGCATAACCTACTCCTTCATCTATCCAAAGTGCAGGCTTAATGCGTAAGAGAAAGTGACCCATCTCTAGAGGAATTTGCTTTGGGAATTCAATCCTTATTCAAAAATGGTGCCCAGCTCAGTAAAGTAGCTCATTAAAGTAGAATTTGTACATATAGCAATGGAATCTACTCATATGGAATAAACAAAACCATTAAGGTAGGGAAGAGCCAGTCCTCTCCAGGATGATCCCTAGGATGCCTGAGGGCATAAATGGGACTGTTCGGAAATGTGGTTTTGGTCAAGAAGGCATCGCAGAGAGCCATGAATACCTCCTTGTTTATACCTTAAAAATTATTCTATCTGTGACTACCAGATCTTTCTAATACTACAAAGCCCAGCTCAAATGCTGCTTCCACTGAGATGCCTCCCCTGATGCTGCTAGGGTCTTTTTTCTGCTATACTCTGCTCCCACTATGCTAGGTACATTTTCCACTAGAAAATAGCTCTTAATTGGGGGTGATTTTTGTTCCCAAGGAGATCTTTGACAATGTCTGGAGATATTTTTGGTTTTCACAACTGAGCAGTGGGGGAGGGAGGGAGAACTACTGGCATCTAGTGAACAGAGGCCCAGAATGTTGCTGAACATTCTACGGGACAACATTCCCCCAACAACAAAGAATTATCTGGCTCAAAATGTCAGTAGTTCCAAAGCTGAAAAACCCTGCACTAAAATAATTACTGCCTCGTAGTGAATAGCAGGGGATCTTGGTTGAGTAAAATCAAGCTTTCCCTGCAATTCAGACTTCTCGAAAGGACTGATTAGGTTGGTCAGAAAACCTCAAAAGAACAAAAAATGCATCAGGGTTCAAAGCACACTAGCTTGATTAAAGAATCCTGATGTTGAAGGAGATATATGATAATGAGCACAGCTCAAAAGAGTCTTAGACCAGCCCCTGGGGACACAGGTGTTTCAATCCTAGAGCTGGAGCAATAAGTCAAAAGCAAGCAAAATGGAAAACTGGCATGTTATAAGTTTGGAATAATCGTCCTCCTCTAATTGAGATTTTTAATCAAACGGAGAATAGACATAATCAGCCAGCTCAAAATAGCTTCAGTAGTGGTGAAGCTGGCTTGGAGAGCATGTTTTGGGTGCAAATGGAAAAAGGGTATTCCTATCCTTCACATCCGCAACCCCCTATGGCAAGCAGCTGGAGATCTGCAGGCCACCCTCCAGTGGCCCTCTGAGCTCAAGGCTTCAAGCTCAAGAGGGATGGGGATGGAGTAGAAACAGAGAGAAATGAACCATTCAACCTATTAACCTCAGTTAATAGAAGTCTCATGGCTATCACACTTTCACCAACAGCAGCACCCACTCCTGCCCTGGGAGGGGCATGTGAAAGGGTTATCATAAAGACCCCCAAGGGATATCTCAATACTATCCACTCTGGGAGTGAAGTATTTCTGCCCCTATGGGAAAGAGGTAAGATTAGCATTAAAGGAAAAGCTAGGAGAGGAAACATTGATTAAAAACTGCTACATGGGCTGGACACAGTGACTCATACCTGTAATCCCAGCACTTGAAGGCCAAGGTGGGAGGCCAAAGTGAGAGGGTCACTTGAGGCCAGTTTAAAACCAGCATAGGTAACATAGTGAGACCTTGTCTCTACAAAACATATATATATATATATATTTTTTTAAATTAGCTGGATGTGGAGGTACATCCCTGTAGTCCTACCTACTTGGGAGGCTGAGGCAAGAGGATTGCTTAAGCCTAAGAGTTAGAGGCTATAGTAAGTTATGATCAGGCTACCGCTCTCTAGCCTGGGCAACAGAGCAACACCCTGTCTCAAAAAAGAAAGAAGCATCAAATTTCAATACACTGGATCCTCATTATTTGCAGTTCCATATTTGCAAATGTACCTACTTGATAAAATTTATTTGTAACCCTACAACCAACAGTAGCAGAACTTTTGCAGACACATGCAGAGTAGTGAAAAACTCCAGTCATCCTATACATATATTCACAGCTGGGTTCCAATGAGGAGAAACTTTGCCTTCCTTTTTTTCTTTTTTTTTTTTTCTTTTTTTCTGTGACACAATCTCACTCTGTCGCCCAGGCTGGAGTGCTGTGGCACAATCTCAGTTCACTGCAACCTCCACCTCCCAGGTTCAAGCAATTCTCCTGCCCCAGCCACCTGAGTAGCTGAGGTTACAGGTGCAAGCCACCACACCCAGCTAATTTTTGTATTTTTAGTAGAGACAGGGTTTCACCATGTTGGCCAGGCTGGTCTCGAACTCTTAACTTCAAGTGATCTGCCTGCCTTGGCCTCCCAAAGTGTTGGGATTACAGGCGTGAGCCACACACCCAGCCTTTTGCCTTCCTTTTTAAGGTCTCTTTAGTGCCATGTCTTTTGCCTGTTTGTTTTGGTGATTGTTTTTATTGCAAATGGCCCTCAACTACAGGGCAATAGTGTTGTCTGGTGTTCCTAAGCACAAGGACCCTGTGATGTGCACACTAAAATTTGAGAGCCATCAATTAGAGTGACTTCCACAGAATTCAGTGTTATATAACCATTGGGTTTAGTGGTAAAGCATTCACAATGCTGCAAGAAGTATGGTACCTGTCCAAAAAGCCTCTACAAGAATGTTCATTACAGCTTTATTCAAAATCATCAAAAACTGAAAACATATCAACAGATGATTGAATAAACAAACTGTGATATATTTATTCAGTGGACTATTACTCAGCAATAAAAAGAAATAAACTATTGATACAGCAATATGAAAAAATTCAGCTTTATGCTGAGTGCAAGAAGCTTTACCCAAAAGAGTACGTACCATATAATTTTTTAAAAAATTGAAAGGCAAAATCAATCTACAGTGGAAAAAATTAAGAACAGTGGTTGCCTCTAGGGGTTGAGTGGGGGTGAGGGTTGACTTGGAGGGGCATATGGGAAATACTTAGGCTTCACCTCCAGAATTTCTGATTCAGAACCAAGAATTTGCATTCCTAATAAGTCCCAGGTGATGTTGATGCAGCTATTCTGAAGAATCACACTTCGAGAATCACGGCTCTAACCTAGCCTCTTCAATTGAAGCAGCAGACACCTCTGGTGCCCATGTCACATTCCTAAAGGCCCATTTCAATTCTGTATGTGCTCAATGTCCCCTTGCTTCAAGCGCATGCCATGCATCTGTCAGCCTCTGTTCCAGAGCACCGTTACGTATGCAGAGCTCTAAAGTGCAAAGAAGTTAAGACCACTGGGCCTCCCATCATTCAGCTGCACCAATCTGGGAGAATTCCACAGGCTTTGCATGAGGTCCTAGCATTGTTGAGTCCCAGTTGCCCACAGCAGCAAGCTCTATAACACACCCCAGGTTTGCCTTTTCTCCTTCCCGTCTCACCCTTCCTACTGTCTTGCTTCTATTTCCTGAGATCACCTCCTAAATAAACTACTTGCATTCAAGTCCTTGTCTCAGGCTCTGCTTTCAGGAAGTAAGATAACTGGGTGTGTGTTGGGAGATGAAAGGACACTGAATATGAGTACAAGGCAAGTGTATTAGTCTGTTCTCATGCTGCTAATAAAGACATACCTGAGACTGGGTAATTTATAAAGAAAAAGAGGTTTAATGGACTCACAGTTCTACTTGGCTGGGGAGGCCTCACAGTCATGGTGGAAAGCAAAGGAGGAGTAAAGGCACATCTTACGTGGCAGCAGGCCAGAGAGCTTATGCAGCGAACTTCCCTTTATAAAACCAACAGATTTCATGAGACTTATTCACTATCACAATAACAGCATGGGAAAAATCCACCCCCGTGATTCATTTACCTCCCACTGAGTCCTTCCCTTGACACATGGGGATTATTGGAACTACAATTCAAAATGAGATTTGGATGGAGACACAACCAAACCATATCAGGAAGCATCTGACATTATCATAGAGGAGAAATATGGAGAACAATGGCTCTGAATGTGCTGCATGGCTACAAAAATCTGGCATTTCCCATTTGAACCAAATGTGCCTACCTGATTGTCCTGCAGACCAGAATCTATCCCCTCTTTCAGTCTGGCCTTGGTCAGGGCACAGCCCAGGGTCGTCAGTATCAAGCTCCATTCTTTTTTTTTTGGTGGGGGAGTGGGGAGCAGGGTCTCGCTCTGTTGCCCAGGCTGAAGTGCAGTGGTGCCATCATAGTTGACTGCAACCTTGAACACTTGGTCAGGATCCATTCTTCTTGCAGGTCACTCATGCCCATTTCTCAGGCCACTCACTGGGTTCTGACCTCTCACTCTCCAAGATGCTCTGCCTGACCTCTGAGTTCCTTTGAGAGTCTCCCAATCATATTCAATGCCTCACATTGCAGAATTGGATCTTGCTTCCTTGGGCTTACATCACTTTGCCATATCCTTGTCATTGAAGAGAAGGGTTGGTTAGAATAGCACTTCCCAACCTCTTTACATATGGCACACAGAAAGATGATCATATTTGCATGGCCCACTGCAGTAACCATGAACCACTAGCAGGCAGATGTGATTAGGCCTGACTACCCTGATGAGCTCAGCATCTCAGGCACACCTGTAGCCTCCATCCCATCAAGATGTATGGTTTTGATTCTGAATCCTTCCTGTCTTGACTTGTCTCCAATTTGATGTCTTATAGATCTGGAACTAAGGTATATGGGGGTCTCTTTTGCCCTAACTCCCTTTTACATGCCAGGCAACCTTAAAATGCACACTTATCCCCAAATATTAATAAACACAGACTATCAATCCTCACAGGAACAAGAACAATGGTGCTCTGAAACTCAGGGAATGAAGTATTGTCAGTCCACAGTGAGAGAGTATTTGGGGAAAGTGAGCCCAGCTTTGGGTGCCCTGCATTCTTTCACATCCTGAGAAGCCAGCCTGAAAGTTGTCATCTCTGTTCCCCTCATTCTGTTCGTGGTGCTCTGATTTTAGGGAGTCTTCCAGGGAAAGAGAATTCTTCTGTCTCCTAATTGCCTTCTTTTCTCAAACCTCTTCCAGTTTTGCCTCATCCAGACCTGTGAATCCATGGCTAAGCTACTCAGTTCCATATGGCCCCAAGTCATCGTCATTGCCTTGGTCACAAGCTTGGGCCTGACTGTGCATCAGCTGTCCCCTGGTGGCTGTCTTCAGGAAGACAGAAACTGCTCTACCCTAACCACATGAGAGAATCCGCAGGAAAGGAAGACCCTTATGAGAAGAAATTAGAATGGTAGGCTATGGTGGTGCTGATTAGCTAATAAGCAGGAACCCGTTTCTCCAACTCCGCAGAAATAATTGCAAATGGGTTTCAATGGTTAGAGCTGCAGGGGACCAGCTTGAAGCTGGGGCTGCATAAAATGGCAATTTGTGTTCCACTGATTGTCTTGCATCTGTTTTACATCTCAGACAATAGATGAGCTAATGAGTTGTGAGATTAAATTAGCTCTCCTTGGCTCTTTCGGATTAGAAAAGGAATTAGTTATATATTGCTGGGGGATTAATAGCTCTTTTATGGACTTTTTGCTCAACCAAAGAGCAGAACGTTAAGTGAACTCTCCTTTGTCTGGTGGTTGGGGACAGACACCTCACCAAAATGCACATCTGAACCTCAGAAAGGGAGGCTGGAAAATGCATGCTGACAAATACACTAAAATTTCTTTTCTCCTTACTTAGGGAGACACAACTCAGGAAGCAAAAAGGTTATTGTTAAACTAAATCATCAGATTACTGGAAGCAGGGAATCAAAAGTGAAGGTGGTCAGCTGGGCACCTCCATTGTACGAATTTGGAACTGACTTTCCTGGTCTCAGAAAACGCAGTTCACTCACTCACTGAGACAGCCTTATTGTAGTAAAATGTTTAATTAACACAAGGCCAGCCAAATGGAAGGACTGGAGTTTCATCATCACTTAAATCAGCCTCTCCAAGAGACTACGGTCTCTCCAACTCAGAGACTAGGGTTTTTATGAATAATTTGGTGAGCAGGGAACTAGGGAATGGGTGCTGCTAATTGGCTGGGGATGAAATCATTGGGGTGTGGAAAGTGGTCCTCAGGAACTGAGTCAACCTCTGGGTGGGGGCCACAGGAGTAGCTGAGACATGAATCCAGGGTCTGGGTGGGGTCAGTTGGTTGTCAGAATTTTAAAAATCTGAAAAACATCTCAAAAGACCAATCTTAGGTTTTACAACAGTGATGTTTATCTATAGCAGCAACTGAGGAAGTCACAGATCTTGTGACCTCTGGCCAGAGATCCTGAGTAGTAGGGGATTATAGAAACTATGCCTACATTTTGGCCAGGCGTAGTGGCACGCACCTGTAATCCCAGCTACTTAGGAGGCTGAGGTAGGAGAATCGCTTGAACCCAGGAGGCAGAGGTTGCATGGAGCTGAGATTACGCCATTGCACTCCACCTGGACGACAAGAGTGCGACTCTGTCTAAAAAAAAAAAAAAAAAAAAGAAACTATGCCTACATTTAAGCAGAATTCAGGCCCCTTCCATAATCCTAATCTCATGACCTTTCATTAATTTTACAAAGGCAGTTTTCTGTCCAAGCAAGGAAGGGATCAGCTTTAAGGAGGGACTGTTACCATCCTTGCCTCAAAGTTAAACTATTAACGAAATTCTTACCATAGTTAGTTTGGCCAGTGCCTAGGAATGAGTGAGAACAGCCAGCCTCTGAGGCTAGAAGCAAAATGGAATAATCTATGCTAGACTTCTCTCATTGTCATAATATTTGCAAAGGTGATTTCAATCATACCCCCGGAAATATAATAAATTGATATTTTCGTTTATATATGTTTCTTGCGAACTTGGTTAGTGTATGTTAATTCTTCTAAATCAGATAAAATTTTACTTCTAAAGCTGCCAAAACAAAGGTCAGACCTTGAACTATAGCTGATACATTCCCCTCCCAAAATGCCTCCTCTTGAGGCCCAGCATGAGCAGCAGTCTGACTACCTACTGTGAAATTGCAACCTCTGCTCTCCCTGGTCTCACTCAGCAAGTGAGTGAGGGATGTTCAGAGAATTTCAATGTCTAGCATAGCTCCCAGCATATAGTAAGAATTTCATAACTTGTTGAAATCATCTTTCCTTTTGTTTGCCCATTCATAGGACAGATGTCTTAAGGGAGGAAGAGGCAGCAAACATAAAGAGTTGGGGTGAGGGAGAGAGAAAAAGGTGAGAGCACACAGGTCATGCTTAAGGACAAGAGAACAGACGATGGAATGGAGAATGTAGTAGGGTATGTGTGTTGGGGTCACGGAGTGGAGTGGAGGAGTAAATATCAGAGGCTGAAGTGCAGAGATATAGTGTCCTTCCCTGTCCACCCACCGTGGTAAGGGACTGAGGACACAGCTGGGGACATCTCAGAGGGACTGGGGTGGGTACCTCCTCCCTGTGCTTGCACTAACCTGAACCCTTCATGTTTGCAGCTTAGGGAGTAGTGGAAGCCACGTCCCAGGCTTCTCCAAAGTTGTGTATGGCTCCTCCATCAGGCAAGTGGTTGGTGTGCTCCTGCTCATTCTGGGACCTGAAAGATGCTTGCTTCAGGCTTGCTCCTTAGGATCTTGAGGCCTGGGGTAAGAGTACAATAGAAGGGCCACATACCAAATGTATAAAGGTTTAAAAGTCATGAAACAAGCTACGTTCTAGGCCCGGCCTCTGTTCTCATCCAGCATCTCACAGTCATCTCCCCAAGGATCAGCCATGTGACTGAGAGGCTAAATTCACTAGCCCTTGGCCAGCCCTGCCTCCTGAGAATCTGGTGGCTCAGACTCAGGTCTCTAGAGTGACGACTAAACCCAAATCTGTGATGGAGACTGACATGGCTAAGCTCCCTAGGGAGTCTGGAGAGGTAGGTTCCTTGCCCCCATGCCTTGCTTTTCCATCTCATAATCTGCAGCAATTCTAAAAACCTTCCAACAACATCACATGGGCAGAGAAAGGGGAAGGAGCCAGTTATCTGCCAACCTGATCCACCCAGGCATCTGAGTATCTATCCACCTAGATACTCACCATGGATGCTATGGGATGGCAAACTATAAGCAAGAGCACAGCTCTTTCCCTGGGTTCCTTGGGCTCAGACTGTGAGTATTGCATCCCCAGACTGCATTTATAGGCTCTCAGGCCCACACCCTTCTCTGGCCTGGGGAGCCCAATGTGTGTATTGTGTTTTAATAATTCTTATGCACTTAGTTTGTTACAAAACTCAAAAGGCTTCGTTACCAGGCCACAAAGGCAAAAATATTTGCATTTCAGTCTTTTGGGATACTGGCCCTTAAAAAGCCAGACTCCAGGGCAGGGGCTCTTGTTGCCAAGCCTAGGAGCAGTACTGCCCACTCCAGTGCAGTTTATGAGAATTTCCAACTATAAGCAGAGATGCTGGTGGGTGGAAAAAGACCTTGTGGCCAAGTAGGGTCCAGGCTTACCTTGGGCAATAGGAGAGATGAATGGTTGAGAAAGTCACTGGCATGCTTCAGGCCGGAAGCCTGGGTTTCAGAGGAACACTCAGGAAGGCAAGCTGTTAAGTCATGACTGTGACTGGCCAGAATGGGATCAACAAATTAGAACCAATGTTTCTTGAGCTCAAACTCTGGGGTGTGCTTCCAACCCATTTCCGGACCATCAGCCTCCACTCCTGCCTAATGACAGGAATGTGATTCACAGAGGACCCAGAAGCAAAAGACATGGGCAGAGGGGCTATGTGGGCAAGGCCTATTTCAAATGCACCAATTATCAGGCCGGGCATGGTGGCTTATGCCTGTAATCCCAGCACTTTGGGAGGCTGAGGTGGGTGGATCACTTGAGGTCAGGATTTCGAGACCAGCCTGGCCAACCTTACAAAACCCATCTCATCTCTACTAAAATAAAAATAAAAATTAGCCCAGCATGATAACACGCACCTGTAGTCCCAGCTACTTGGGAGGCTGAGGCAAGAGAATTGCATGAACCCAGGAGGTGGTGGTTGCAGTGAGCTGAGATTGTGCCACTGCACTCCAGCTAGGAAACAGAGCAAGACTCTGTCTCAAAAAAAAAAAAAAAATCAAGGTCAAATGTACCAATTATCTTTCCCCTGCACTCAGACAAAGAAGCTAATTCTCACTTTCTCACTCTGATTCTAGGTCATCCTGAATCATTAACAAACTGTTGGGATTTCACAAAACGTTCCCACATTTCACTCCAGGAAGCCAAACTCGTCAGTAATTCCATATCAAGTCATCAAGCATAATGTACAGATCTAGGGATTGAAGTAACAGCAGGACCATTTGGGACTTTGCTTCTGCTGTTCCCATATAGGGGTTATCAGGAATTAATGCCCAGAAGGGATCTCAGGACCAGGTGCCCAGAGACGGCATATCTGTTACCTCTTTCTGCATCAGTAGGATGGTGTTGACAATATTTGACCTGCCTCAGAACCTCTCAGTGCACCTGGGGAGCTCGAACAGGGTATAGTTAAGGGCCTGGCAAAGATGGTGGATCCAAGATACATCCACTGCCACTCAGCCACCCACAGGAGAGCCTGTGTCCTGGAGAGTCACGCCATCCACCTAACATCCCTCTTCCATTCCTCATCTCTGTTGTCTTTCATCCCTCCTTCATATTTATCAAGGTCTTTGGCTCCTGCTTCAGTCTTCCTTTGCAGATAAAGACCAACCAAATGAGAAAAATGAAGACTATTATGAACTTACTATAGCAAGGGAGTCAGCCACTGTCATTGTCCTTTGGCAGAGACTCAAGGGCAAATAGAAGAGTGGGAAAATCTTATGGTGGACAAAAAAGCAGGCTCCAGGTGTGCCCTGATGGGAAGCTGTAGACTTGGGAAGCGGGAAGAGGCTAAGGAGAAGCAGTCATCCTATGTGAATGACTAAGGGTGTATATTTGGCTTTCTCTGGTTGGTCCTAAATTACAAATGGGGACAAAAATTTGGGAAGCTTTCAGTTATTAATCAAGTCCTGGTCATTTGGGGCTGATTGCTCCAGGGGTTGTTTAGCTTTCTGGATTGTTTTACTAAAAAATAGCAATCTAGGCTGGGCACGGTGGCTCACACCTGTAATCTCAACACTTTGGGAGGCTGAAGCAGGTGGATTCCTTGAGTCCAGGAGTTCAAGATCAGCCTGGGTAACATGGCAAAACTCCATCTCTACAAAAAAATACCAAAAAAAAAAAAATTAACTGGGCACGGTGGTGTGTGCCTGTGATCCCAGTTACTCAGAAGGCTGTGGCAGGAGGATCACTTGAGCCAGGGAAGTGGAGGGTGCACTAGACAGTGATCACACCACTGCACTCCAGCCTGGACAACAGAGTGAGACCCCATCTCAAAAAATAAAAGTAGCAATCTGGCTTCCTGCAATACTGACTTACAGCAGGCTGGCTTCTTGGGTTGTTTATTGCACATAAGGAGTTGGCTTCCTATAAAGGTTCTTGTAGGTCGTAGGTCAAAGTTCTATGGTCTGGCCATTGTCTATTTGTATATTCATTCTCAATTCCCATTGCCAGTCCTACTCTTTTTTTTTTTTTCTTTTTGAGAGATTCAGTGTCCAATGACCCATCTAACTTCCTGTCCTTTTGCTCTCAAACTTGAGTTTACGCAAGTTACATGGAAGAACTTTTTTAAAATGCAGGCTCTTTGGCCCCAGTTCCAGTGATTCAGGAAGATTTAGTAGGTCTGGTGTAGGCTGCAGAATTTTCAGGTGATGCAGATACAAATGGCCCAAGGGTCACAAAGGAGTCCTCTATTTTGTCAATTGCTTGACCTGGTCAGCAAAGTGGACCCAGGGTCTCTCAGAGGTCTTGAAGAGGACCAGGCCATTTCTACTTTTAGAGTATTCCAAAATATTTAAAAATGAAGAAATGTCAAAGTTATCAAAATTTAAATGTTTATATAAATAGGTAGATACACACACACACACACACGCGTGTACACACACACACACACACACACACACCCCAACTGCATTTGAGGTAAACAGCCAAAGTCTCAACATGAAGCCTTCCTAAGGTGGTCAGCCTTGGTACAATGTGTGGCCACAGCAGTCCGGAAGGGAACATGCAGACCAACCTAAAGCCTCAGGGCTTCGTTCTCATAGAAATAAGACAGAAAAATAAAAGCAAATTTTAAAAAAAGACACATTAACCAATAGAATATAAGTGCCCAGAAATAAACATATGGTGAATTGATTTTTGACAAAGGTGCCAAGAACATACAATGAGGGAAGGATAGTCTCTTCAATAAATGACGTTGAAAAAACTGGATATTCAAATACAAAATAAAAATGTATGTTTATCCCACCCCTCATACAAGAACCAACTCAAAATGAAATAAGACTTAAACATAAGACCTAAAAGTATAACATTACTGAAAGAAATCATATAGAAAAACCTCCATGACACGGCTGGGCAGCGATTTTTTGGATATGACCTCAAAAGCACAGGCAACAAAAGCAAAAATAGACAAATGGGATTGCATCAAACTAAAAAGCTTCTGTACAGCAAAGGAAACTATTAATAGAGTGAAGAGACAAGTCCCAGATTGAGAGAAAATATTTGCAAATCATTCATAAGGGGCTAATATCCAAAATATACAAGGAAATCAAACTATTCAATAACAAGAAAACAAATAACCTTATTCAAAATGGGCAGATGACTTGAATAGACATTTATCAAAAGAAGACATACAGATAGCCAATAGATATATATTTTAAACGCTCAACATCCGTAACAATAAAAGAAGTACAAATTAAAGCCACAATGATCTATCACCTTATAAATGTTAGACAGGCTATCATCAAAAAGATGTAAGATAACAAGTGTTGGTGAGGTTTTTGAGAAAAGGCAATCTTTATACACTGTTGGTGGTATTATAAATTAGTACAGCCAGTCTGGAAGACATTATGGAGGTTCTTCAAAAAACTAAAAATAGAATTACTATATGATCCAGCAATTCCGCTACTAGGTATATACCCAAAGGAACTAAAATTAGTATGTCGAATAGATATCTGCACTTCTACATTTATTGCAACATTGTTCACACTAGCCAAGATGTTGAAGCAACCTAAGCATTCATCAGTGAATGAATAGATTTTTTAAATGTGGTATACATAAATACAATGGAAAATGGTACTATTCAGCCTTTAAAAAAAAACGAACAAACAAACAAAAAACAAGAAATTCTGTCATTTGTGACAACATGCATAAACACAGAGGACATTATGTTAAGCTAAATAAGCCAGGCACGGGTACTATGTGATCTCACAGTATGTGGAATCTAAAACATTCAAACTTGTAGCAATAGAGTAGAATGGTGGTTACCAGAGGCTGCTGGCTAAGTTCCTTGAAGCAAAGATAGAAACTCTGGTGATGTTGTTCATACTCAGAGTGACATACCAGATAATGGCATGCATGAGCATGACCTGAGTATTTTGCCAGATTCCCTTAGTGGTCCGGGGAGAGATCCAGCCCATGCATGGACGACTGTGGTGATGAGACTTTTGAAGTACATATCAAGTAATTGGGCTTTAACTCTCAATGCTTCTTCAGATCCTGGATGGGGGGGGGAAGGCCAGCTACAAAGAAACCTAGAGTTCCAATAAGGATCTGAGCAGTTAGCATCTAATTCTCAGTGATGTCACATCAATAGAGAGTGAGAGAGTTGTGGCTAGTTTAAAAAAAAAAAATGAAAGAATTGAAAATTTGGTAAGAGTTGGCAATGAATGAAAGATGACAGTATTCAGCTCGATTTACAGACAAGTAATATGTTAACATGTTTTGGAGATTTTTTTCATATTCATTAGTTACCTACAATTAACAAAGACATGCTATATAGCTCAAAGACTATGAATATGATCAGAATCTGACAACCCACAATAGTGTGCTATAGTTTTCTATGAAAAACAAAATTTTTCTCAACAGTCATCCTTCTATGATCAAAGATAATCCCAAAGAAAAGTTATTCTTGGTTATAAAATAGAGCCAATATCATTCAATTTGGCCTGATCATTTACATAAATATAGCAAGAATGGTTATTTACCATAGTATACCTTTTTAGCTTGCTTTACTGAAATTTTTCAAAAGGAATCTGAAATTAGACTTCTAAAGGCATGTCAAGGCTAGGAAGCCATGCCAAGAACTCACCACCAGATTCACCGGCAGTACGTTTAGACTCGGGTGAACTCCTCTCTTCTCAAGGTTCCCAAAATATTGTAAGGTTCCTTGGCCTGCCAGGATGTGATCTTCCTTATGCACCCATAAGGCTGGAAACTCTGTAAGCCAGGTACCAGGCTGGGTTTTCCCAAGAGAGCTTTGTAGGCGTTAGCTATGTAAAATCAACCTTAGCTCCTAACAGTTGATACCATGATTCTATGACATCCTTCTCAAACATGACAATTTAGTCAAAGCTTTTGTTTATATAACCAATGTTTCTAATTATGTCCTGTTAACAAAGGGGTCAGACTCATTGAATCTATTCAAAAAATTAATGAAAATAAAAATAAAAGAATTTGCAAATTTTGGAATAATCAGGCCAAGGGAAAAAGATAATTGCTTTAGTTCTGTTTACAAAAGTATAATCTACTAAATTGTTATGAGTTATAAAGAATATAGAAGAGAGAACGAGGTTCCTTATAATCAAAACATAGAACAGCATCCACAATATTAAAAACAAAATCCATAATCATTTTTTAAAAGTTCCATGTAATTTACTCATAGAACTATAATTCATTCAGTCATATGTAATTAATTCTTATTCTGCTCAATCTTGAGTTAGCAATATCATTAACACAATGGCTTCCCCACTAGAGCTCTAGAAATCTTGACTCAGTACAGTGGTCTGGCCATAAAAATAATTAAGAAATGCCATCAGGTTGGGCCCAGTGGCTCACACCTGTAATCCCAACACTTTGGGAGGTCCAGATAGGAGGATTGCTTGAGCCCAAGAGTTTGAGACCAGCCTGCACAACATAGTGAGACACAGTCTCTACAAAAAATTAGAAAACTAGCCAAGCATGGTAGCTGTGGTCCTCGCTACTTGGGAGGCTGAAGTGGGAGGATTTCTTAAGCCCAAGACATCAAGGCTGTAGTAGGACATGATTGCACCACTGCATTCCAGCCTGGGCAACATAGTGACACTCTGTCTCAAGAAAAAATAAGAAATGCCATCAGAAGTTTGTGCCCTAGAAGCCTATGACCCGGAGTACCTGAAATAGTCCTTTCCATGGGTCTCTGGGACAGCTATTTTTCCTAAAGATGACTGGGTGCTTCTATAAATTTTCTCTCATTTCTCATATTTAACAAGACACTTCTATGCTTCAAATAAAAGTGAGATTGTTGACAAGTGATATGGTTTGTCTGTGTCCCCACTCAAATCTCATCTTGAATTGTCACTTCCAAAGTTCCCACGTGTCTTGGGAGAAACCCAGTGGGAGGTAATTGAGTCAAGGGGGCAGGTCTTTCCTATGCTGTTCTCATGACAGTGATTAAGTCTCTTGAGATCTTTTTAAAAATGGGAGTTTCCCTGCACAAGCTCTCTCTCTCTCTGCCCACCACCATCCATGTAAGACATTACTTGCTCCTCCTTGCCTTCAGCTATGATTGTGAAGCCTCCCCAGCCATGAGGAACTGTAAGTCCATTAAACCTTTTTTTCTTCCCAGTCTCAGGTGGGTATGTCTTTATCAGCAGCATGAAAATGGACTAATACAACAAGTAATTTCAATGTAGTTCCAAGTGAGAAAGGAGGAACCAAGATATAAAATGTCAAACAGGATTAGAATACCCTGAATACTCAATATTCTTCCTACAGTTTCACAATGCCCTTAGCATATTAAAGGCTCTGGGAAGTCTTAAAGTATAGAAACTTTTTTCATTTTGTATAGCACACTATTTTCCAAAATTTTTTTCTTTGTCATAACAACAATCATCATTCTGCTCAAAGAAATTTTGAAAAACATCACTTTGGGAAACACTAATCCAGAAAAGGACCAGAATGCTGACAACGCCTGTGTTTTATTGGTCACACAGACTCAGCCCCAGCAAACTCCCGCCTGGCTCTGGGCCCGGGTTCTCACCGGCAGCGGCGCCTGCTCCTGGCCTGTCCTGCCTCATTTAGGCGCCTGCTATGGTTACTTCCTTCTGGGCTAGCTGACATGTCCCTGGACTCACACAGTCTGGCCTGATACAGTCTGTCTTAATGTGTCATGTCCATTGCTTTCCTTAGCCTCTTTTCTGGTGCAAAATTGAATACCATCACATACATTTCCTTATATAAAAGACTGAACCATTGTTATTGTCTATGTCTCCTGTCTGTATATGTTTCAATGTTTTCTATTTTTTCTTATTTTTTATCAGAGATCAAATCTTAGGCAACATAAATATTTTATATCCTTTTAAAATTATTTTATTCATTCATCCATTCACTTAATGATTCAAGCTTATATAACTTGCCACATGCCTGGCATATTTCCCCAACTTGAAAGCTTCCATCCCTGTTCACACCTGTCACTCCTCTCTCTTGACAGTGGAGTCTATTTCCTCTCTCTTTGAATCTGGGCTGGCCGATGGTTGCTCTGACCCACAGAATGTGGCAAAACTGGCACACTGCTGATCGCAAGCCTGGGCTTAAGAAACTCAGCAGCTTCCGGTTTGCTCTCCATGGCCATGAGCTGCTGTATAAAAAAAATGCAGTATGCTGCTGGAGAAAAGAAGACAAGCAAAACAGCAGACGTGTGACTCAGGCAAGTCTAGCCCCAGTCAAGGCGTCCCAGTGAACGCCATGCGGAACAGACAAGCAGGCCCTACCCCATCCTGCCCACGTGGTAGTATCTCACTCACAAGCATCTGGGTTTTGTTGTTTTCAACCACTAAGTTTTGGGGTAGTTTGCAATGTAGCAATAAATAGCATACATTAAAGATATGAAACTTCGAAACAAACAAATGTGAAACTTGTAAATTAACACAAAAAATATATCCGGGGAATAAGAGCCAACTTCTGGATCTGTCGTCTACTCTCAGGACTGAATCATGTTTAATTGGATCCAAAGAAAGTTATTGGTTTTAAAAAAGCAGGATTCAGCATCCAGCTTACAGGAAATTAATAAGAAAGTGATTAGTGAAAATTGGAAACATGCAGGTAGAGAATAATCCATCCAGAAATTAGTGTAAGCCAGTGGTTTTCAATCCTACCAATACACTAGACTCATCTGGGGCCTTTTTTAAAGTGCAGATTTCTGAGTCCCATGCTTGTAAGACCCTGACTTAAATAATCTGGGACCCAGAATAGCATACTGAAATGCTGTTGGGGTTTAGAGGAGACTGTGAAGAATAAAACTAATACCGGGTGCGGTGGCTCACGCCTGTAATCCCAACACTTTGAGAGGCTGAGGTGGGTGGATCGTGAAGTCAGGAGTTCAAGACCAGCCTGATCAACATGGTGAAATCCCGTCTCTACTAAAAATACAAAAAAAAAGTTTAGCCAGGCGTGGTGGCGGGCACCTGTAATCCCAGCTACTCAGGAGGCTGAGGCAGGAGAATTGCTTGAATCTGGGAGGCGGAGGTTGCAGTAAGCTGAGATCACTCCATTGCACTCCAGCCCAGGTAACAAGAGCAAAACTCCGCCTCAAAAAAAAAAAAAGAAGAAGAAAAATAAGCCTGTAGCTGAAAGCCCAATGGTTAGTAATAATTTATTATGTATTTCAAATAGCAAAAAGATAAAATTGTAATGTCTCATCACAAAGAAATGATAAATACTTGAAGTGATGGATGTGCTAATTACCTTAATTTGATCATTCTGGCACTGGTTTCCAGTTTCTTGTTTCCTGTTGGCCTGGGCCCCTAGCATTTTGTCTCTCAACTGTCCTGGATTTCTGGTGCCAGGATCTGATCTCACTGATGTGGACTTGCTGCCTTGGCCCACAAAGCTTCCATTCCACACTGACTCCTGTCCCTGCTCTGCACTCTCAGAACTGGCCTTCCTGGACCTGACCTCTGTCCTGTTTCACTTAGGTACCTGCTGTGGATACTTTCTTCCAGGAAATATATAGTTATGATGTATATCAGATTGTACACCATAAATATATACAATTATTATTTGTCAATTTAAAATATTAAATAAGTCTTTTTAAAACAAAAACGGTTTATTTATTTATTTATTTTTAGAGGCAAGGTATCTATTGCCCAGGCTGAAATGCAGTGGTGCAATCATAGCTCACTGTTACCTCAAACTCCAGGGCTCAAGTGATCCTCCTGCCTCAGCCTCCAGAACAGCTGGGACTACAAGTGTGCACTTGCCCAGCTAATTTTTTATTTTCATAGAGATGGGGGTCTCCCCATGTTGACCCCCCCAAAGTGCTGGCATTACTGCCATGAACCACCACGGCTGGCCCCTAAAAATGTGCTTCAAACTTGCAAATATGTGGCTTTTTGTTTGTTTGATTTTTCTATCTAAATAGTATTGTTATCTGAGAATGCAATCTGTAATTGGGCTAGGGCTAGAAATTTGGGCTAGGGCTTTATCTGTAATTTTTGTTGCAGAACAAAGAATGAATAGCTTATAATACAAAAAGCTTATATAAAGTAATGAGAAAAATAGGTTTTTCTTAACACAAGAACAGGATAGAAACTAGTAGTTATGGCCTCAAACTAGCCTATAAACATTAAAAAATCAAAATTAAAAACATCACACTGTTTTATTAACAAAGTTAGCTAATGTTTATAAAATCCTAACATACCCTATAGCCAAAATACCAAAGAATAAGAATTAACAAATAGTGATGATAGAATTATCAATCAGTACCAGATTTCGGAAAAGCAATTGGGCCATGTATATTAAAGAATCTTCAAGATGTGTATGTCCTTTGACTAGGTAGTCTCACTTTTAAACACTTATTCTCCTAAAATAATAGATACCAACAAGAGATACATATGTAATACCTTTATTGAGATAGAAATGTAATACTAAAGTCATAAAAAGGAGGAGGAAGTATATACTCTAGCCCAAAAGGCTAATATAGTAAACGTGCATGATGTTAATTCTATCTCTGTCAACCTAGAAAAGAGTAATACAATGTGTTGCATAACTTTTGGAATGGGAAATAAGGAAATCAATTTTTTAGAATGTGTTTAAAGTAAACTCATCATGTGATGCCTTACATAGGACACATTGTAGGTCATTTTAATCAATAATCTTAATGGTTTTTACAGCAAATATGATCCTCACACTGTCTAAAAGACAAACTAAATAATGAGGAGGAGAGAACTAAGTTAATGTCACACAAATATATAGCTTTATTGTAATTGTAATATACAAATCTTACAATTCAACAAAAAGTAGATGAATAACATATCCCTAAGACAATCTGGACTAAATGTCATTTTCCTCTGCTCAGCTGTTGAAAGGAGTGAAATAATTGACAATTCAAGGTTATTCTCCAACTAGAAAATTTTCAGAACAGTTATCATCCATGTTGCCACTCAGCTGTAGAGAAAGTCCAGCAATGTTCCTATGCAACAGTGGACTCTGAACAGGATAATTTCCTGATGCACCTGCCAGAATGAATTAGGTACCCACTGATAGCCAGGCACCTGCATGCCACAATCTGTTGCATGAAGCTATTTAAATTCTGGTGATTGTGAAGGAAGCTAAATTATTTCCCCCAAAATAATGAGGATTGTTAAGTTAAACACACTGAATAAACTCAGGGAAATGCCCTGCCCCAGCCTCTGTTTGCCCAATGGCAGGGCATCAACCCTTCCTGACTGGAAAAAGCATTGGCTTAGTGGCCCAGAGCAGGCTCCAGCAGGCTAGAGGAACCTGGGAACAGATTTTACTATCTTCCCACATTTCCCCACCACTTATTTATTTATTTATTTATTTAGTTAGTTAGTTAGTTAGTTAGTTATTTGAGACAGAGTCTCGCTCTGTCGCCCAGGTTGGAGTGCAGTGGCATGATCTCAGCTCACTGCAACCTCTGCCTCGTGGGTTCAAGCAATTCTCCAGCCTCAGCCTCCTGAGTAGCTGGGACTACAGGCGTGCACCACCACACCAGCTGATTTTTTCATTTTTATTAGAGGCAGACTTTCACTATGTTGGCCAGGCTGGTCTCAAACACCTGATCTCAAGTGATCCACCCAACTTGGCCTCCCAAATTGCTGGGATTACAGGCATGAGCCACAGCCGCCCAGCCCCTACCTTTTAAAAGATTATAGAAATGGGCCAGGTACAGTGACTCATGCTTGTAATCCCAGCACTTTAAGAGGCTGAGGCGGGAAGGGGGGATCGCTTGAGTTGGAGAACAGCCTGGGCAACATAGTGAAACACTGTCTCTACAAATATTTAAAAATTAGCCAGATGTGTTGATGCCCACCTGTAGTCCTAGTTACTCAGGAGGCTGAAGGGGGAGGATTGCTTGGGCCTGGGTGATGGAAGCTGCAGTGAACCATGATTGCCACTGCACTCTAGCCTGGGTAATATAATGAGACCCTCTCTCTCAAAAAAAAAAAAAAAAGGCTGGAACTGGTCTCTCCTTTGTTCTGTCACTATGTAGGATTTATGGCTCTTTGTTAAAATACCATTTAAGCAAAGTCTCTAAGCCACTGCTTTGAGAGAGAAGTACTGTTAAACTGAGGCCTCTCCCCCATGTTGGGTACAGGTCAGGTTAATAAACTTGTGCTTGTTTTTCTCTGGTTAATCTTATTTTGTTTTCAGGAGAGTGACTCAACTAAAAACCTAAGAAGAGAAAGAAAAGAAATTATGTTTTCTTCCCTAAAAAATATCTAGGGAGGGCAGTAATTGACACTTGAGCCATTCTTTCTGGCAGAAGTTGAATAGTAGGAACAATTGCTTGTAGAGACATTAATACATACTAAACTTTCTCATAGCCAGGTGTGGTGGCACGCACCTATAATCCCAGCTATTCGGGAACCTGAGGCGAGAGAATCGCTTGAGCCCAGATGTTCGAGGCTAGCCCGGGCTATATTTCGAGGCCCCCATCTCAAAAAATAAAACAAATTAAATAAATAAAACCCTATCATAAGCATATAAAGACATACCTGTGACTGACTTTGGCAAAAAGGTTTGGATTCCAGTTATCAAAAAGTGGCCTCCCATTAAAGAAGTTTAAGTTAAAGAATAGGTTAGATAAAACATATTTTTCTGTTTTATAACCCTAGAGACTGATGTTTGATCTCAGCACCTTTTCTTGGCTCCCTTGATTTTTGAAAGGGCATCAGAAAAGGGTATTGAAAGGCTTTAAGAGTTAGGAGTCTCTACTAAGGCCTGTAAAAGTAAAAGTAAGGATTGTCCAATGAGTGACCAGGTTCAAACTCATTAGCAGGGTATAGTGTTATGATATATATGAGACATATGCACAAATACACATAAATACACACATAACCATGTATACACACACACACATATGTACACAATGTGTATATACATTGGTTTTTCGTCCCTGGTTCATAACTCCCACATCTTTTGTATGGCCTTTTGTTATCATGTTGGGTATGTTAGGTCTCAGGAAACAGAATCTCTCTGACCTTCTCTTGCTTCTGCTTTTCTGATCGTGCGTCTCAAGATCATCCCCAGAGAAGGTCCCACCCTGTAACCTGGGGAAAGGAATGCTGACTCAAGAAGCTTCCATAAAAACCCGAGAGGACTGGGTTGGGAGCTGCCCAATAGCTGAACACAGGGAGGTTCCTGGAGGGTGGTACACCCAAGGAGGACAGGGAAGCTCAGCGCTCTTCCCCCATACCTCACCCTCCATGTCTCTTCGCTTGGATTCTTTGTAGTATCCTTTATAATAAACCAGTAAACATCAGTGTTTCCCTGAGTTCTGCGTGGTGCTTCGGCAAATTAATTGAACTCAAAGATGGGATCATGGGACCCCCCCCAACTTGACACTTGTTGGTCAGAACTTCCAGAGGCCTAGATTTGTGACTGGTGGGAAAGAGGGGGCAGTCTTGTGGGACAAAGCTCTCAACCTATGGAATCTGATGTTGTCTCTGGGTAGACAGTGTTCGAATTGAATTGAAAGACACCCAGCTGGTGTCTGCTGCCTGGTGTGTGGGGAAAACCCCTGTGCATAGGGTCACAGAACTCTTCTGTGTGGATTGTTATGGTGGTACTAAGAGCAGAGGAAAAACATGATTTGGGAGAGTTTTTCCAAAACACAGGGCAATGGCATTTTACCTTTTTTCAGCGGGAGGGGCTACCCTCAAAGTCAATATCACACTGGTGACCCCCAACATTTTCAAGTTCTGGGCCACTGTCACCTGTGCTCACATTGCTTAGTGTTAAGGCATATTTGTCCCTTAGCCACACAAGATAATATTCTTACACTCATTACATAAAACAAGAGAGCAAGAGAGGTTATTGTCCCTCTGCTGGTACACACTCCGGTATGTCCGGGTACAGCCCAGCCCAAGCCGGACTCTCTACAAATTCTGGAAACTGGGAGACTGTATGGACAGACCGAGAGACACCTGCTAACTTGCTCCAAAGTGATGCATCCTTGTGTTCGGCCCAATCTCATTGTGGGAGAAGGCCTTATAAGCCTGGCCCACATCTGAATTTAGTCCATAAAACTGAAAATTGATTAGATGTCAGGGAATGTTCTAACAGTCATTTTTCTTTCCTGATTAACTGGTCATTAAACACAAAACACAAAACACCCCTCCCCTCCATAGCTATGGCTGGAGGCAGACAAATCTTCATAGTCTCTAATCCATTCTCCCATAGATTACTATTAATTCACACCTTTCACTATTCAGTCTCCACATCTCCCTTTTTGGGGAAGGAGAGTTGCTTGCTTTGTAGCTCTTGTAGTTGCTGTTTATAAAACTATGGTCAGTGGCATTGTCTTAAATTCTTTTCCTCTGCTCTTAGTACCACCATAACAATCAACACAGAAGACTTCTGTGACCCTATGCATAGGGGTTTCCCCACACACCAGGCAGCAGACACCAGCTGGGTGTCTTCCAATTCAATTCGGACACTGTCTACCCAGAGACACCTCTTTTATCCATTTATTTATACTGATTTTTAAATAGGCATAACAGTCAAAAGGTACAAAACAATGTAATTTAAAAACTTTCTTTCTTATTCTATTCTCCCAAAGAAGTACCCTGGTCTGATCTCCAGAGTTAGCCATCGTTACCAGATTTCTAGTGTAATCTTCCTAAGATGTTCCATGCATATGTTGATTTTTTTAAACAAACAAAAATAGCATAACATCGACCTATTTCTGCATCTTGATTATTTTTATTCAACAATATATTCTGGCAATTATTTCTTATTAGTACAAACCTGCTTCATTCATTTTTAAAGTTGCATAATATTTCATTCCATGATTGTACTGTTATTTATTTAATCAGTCCACATTGGTGGACATTTGGTTTGTTTCTTTTGCAATTCTAAATCAAATTAATGTTAACATCTTTATACATTTGTCTTTGCCTCCACTAGTGAAAGAGTATGCATGTATTTCATTATAATAGATAATTTTAATAGCTGTTGCCGGATTGTCTCCTGGAGAGGACTGTAGTAATTTCCTGTCCTATTCCACTATATTTAAGTATCTGTTTCTCTACACAATGACCAACAAAGTGTATTACCAAACACTTTGATAATCATTTTAATCTGTGTGAATCTGATTGGTAAAACATTGTATCTTTATAGTTCTAAAGAAAAATGTACTCCTTTCTTATTTGTGTACCTCTTATATATTTTCTTGCTGTGTTATATTGGCTACTACCTCCAGAACAACGTTGAATAATTATGGTAAGTATGGATATTCTTGTCTTGTCCCTAACTTTAAAATGAAGAAGTTTGATATTTCCCATAAGTATGACTCTAGCTCTTGGGTTAAGCATATTTTCCTTGTTAAGTACCCATCTATTTTTATTTTAATTCAGAGGTTTATTTTTTATTTATTTTACAGAGAATGGAGTTTGAATTTTTTCAAATAACTTTCAGCATCTGATGCCACTCTTTTCTTGTTTAGCTTGGAGTGCAGTGGCATGATCTCAGCTCACCACAGCTGAGAGCTCACTCCACATCCCAGGTGATCTTCCTACCTCAGCCTCCTGAGTAGTTGGGACTATAGGTATACACCAACACGCCCAGCTAATTTTTCATATTTTTAGTAGAGATGGAGTTTTGCCATCTGGTCATTGGGCTGCTCTCGAACTCCTGGGCTCAAGCAATTGAGCCTCCCAAAGTGATGAGATTATAGGTGTGAGCCATCATGTCCAGCCTAATGCCACTGTTTTCAACCCTTGTCACCTGTTCAACCACATTGTACTCAGCAGCTTATCCTATAATTTCCATATTCGGTACTTTAATTGCCCCGGTCATTCTGTCAGCTATTATCCCCTCCCTTGTGTCCACTACAGTGGATACTCTGGTGCTCCCCTGCCCCAGATTCTTTCACCCATCTTGAAGGTCCCAAAGGCTCACAGCTGCATCTTTCCCTGAGAATGTCCCCAGAGCACAAGAACTGCCCAGCCCAAGCCCAGTATTACACCCTGACTGGCTGATACCTGGACACAGAGGGCTGGCTGAGTCGAATTGGAGGACACCCAGCTGACGTCTGCTGCTTGGTGTGTTGAGGAAGAAACCCTTACACGTTTGGCCACAGAAGTCTTCTATGTTGACTCTTGTGCTGCCACTCCCATTACAGAGCTCCTCGTCGACAAGGCTGAGCTCTGAGGCGGCAACAACACTGAGTCAGCTCCTTTATGTGTCCCAATCCTGCCCTCCTTACTTCCTTGCACGTGTATCTCCTGAGAGTGCACCTTCACAAACCTGCATTAACTCAGTCTCAGAGACTGTTGCCCCGGAACACAGTCTAAGACACGACCTGTGAGCCACTATGTGATAGGTATTTTCCATTTGTTCCTCCAGGCCTCCACTCTCCCTCCTGGCTTTCTGCCCCAGGAGGCTCACTTGTGTCAATTACATGAACTGCTCTTCCTCCCTCCCTTGGATCCTTTGTGGAGGCACTCTTTTGACTAAACCCAACAGAAAGCCAAAGGGCACAGAAGTATGACCCAATGTGCCCTTCGGCTCTCTGTTGGGTTTAGTCAAAAGAGTGCCACCACAAAGGATCCAAGGGAGGGAGGAAAATAAGGCTGGTTAGTGTTGAAGTCAAAATAAAAATATACAAACAAATCTGTGAAATTCAACACTTATTTCAGGAAGAAGGAATTGCAATTCAGAGCATACATGCAGACCAGGTGATCTTCATAATATTTGAAGAACAAAGAGAAAGAAGTTTTATAAAAAGGAGAAATGTTACATATTGACCATTGAGAAAGTCCATTGGCACCAGTAAGGTTCTGGAGAGCTGGCAAACTCTGATTTGCGAGTGACATCAGTGTGCAAAATTTGTCCTAGAGTTGCAGCAACTACTGATAAAACTGGTTTCAGGTTACAACAGGTAGTTTCAGCAGCTGGAGTTGCAGAGAATTACATTACTGGAGTAATGTTGTGTGTCTTGAGTGCTTCCCCCACGCCCAGCTTCTCTACTTTGTTTTAGTTGGGTACAAGAGTGACTTGATTCATATAATCATATAACCATAAAATGTCCACTGTTCAACACACATGGCAGGTCAATAGCCAGACACTGAGTTGCAGCAGAGAAAGAAATTCAATCATAAGACTGCTTAATGAGGAGACAGGAGGAAACTTCAAATCTATCTCCCTATGGAGTTCGGGGCTAGGGTTTTTCTGCTTTTTGTTTTTGAGATGGAATCCAATTTATAGTTTAACTTTAAAGCAAGGATAATTATAGTCCTTCCCTAAAACTAACCTCCCTCCTTGCTCAAGGACCAATGCTACCTTTGTATAGAAAATGAAAGGTCACAAGATTAGGATAATAGAAGAGGTCTGAATTCTGCTAAAATGTAAGCATAGTTCCTTACTGTTCAGGAGTCATGTGGTCAGAGGTTACAAGTCATGTGGTCAGATTTGTGACTTCCCCAATTGCTCCTATGGATAAAACACTATTGTAGAACTTCAGATTGGTCTTTTGAGATGTTTTTCAACTTTTGCATTCTGTAAACTGATTGATTCTACCTGGACCCCTGACTCATGACTCAACCAGAGTTGTGGCCCCTACCTAGAGGAAGACTCAGTGTACAAGAACTGCTTTCCACACTCTTATGATTTTATCCCCAACCAATCAGCAGCACCCATTCCCTAGACCCTTGATCACCAAATTATCCACAAAAACTCTAGTTCTCAGGGAGACTAATTTGAGTAATAATTCCAGTACTTCTGCTTAGCTAGCTCTGCATTAATTAAACTCTTTCTTTACTTCAATACCACAGTCTCAGTGAATTGGTTTTTGTCTATGAAGACAGCAAGAAGAACCCATTGGGTGATTAGATAGAAAGATGCAGTCTCCCAAAGCTTCCTGTCTATACTGGACAAGTTTTAGCTAGGATGAAGGAAGAGGATGCAAGGAAATACTAACCATAACGAATATCTACTGATATTAACCAGACATTGTCAAATAAAAACCAAATCTGGCCAGGCGCGGTGGCTCACACCTGTAATCCCAGAACTTTGGAGGCCAAGGTGGGCGGATCACAAGGTCAGGAATTCAAGACTAGCCTGGCCAATATGGTGAAATTCCGTCTCTACTAAAAATACAAAAATTATACAGGTGTGGTGTTGGGCACTTGTAGTCCCAGCTACTTGGGAGGCTGAGGCAGAGAATGGCTTGAACCCAGGAGGCAGAGGTTGCAGTTAGCTGAGATCATGCCATTGCACTTCCGTTTGGGCAACAGATCAATACTGTCTCAAAAAACAAAACAAAAACCAACAACACCACCAAAAAAACCTGCACTTAGATGAAAAGAAATTTTATTTTAAAAGATTACTTCAAGAAGTAGAGCTGGGAGGAAAGAAGGGATTATTGCAATAGGAGGAGGGAGACTACTGCAACAGGGAGAAGTGTTCAACAAGATCTGCAAATTCAAGAGTTAGGCAAAATGGTAGGATAGGCATGGTGGCTCATGCCTGTAATCCCAGAACTTTGGGAGGCCAAGACAGGAGGATTGCTTGAGGAGTTCAAGACCAACCTGGGCAACATAGTGAGATTCTATCTATACAAAAATAAAAAATTAGCTGAGTGTCGTGGTGCGTGCTATAGTTCCAGCTTACTGAGGGGCTGAGGTGGGGAGGAGTGCTTGAGCCTGGGAGGTCAAGGTTGCAGTAAGCCA
Source organism: Cacajao melanocephalus (assembly GCA_963573385.1). NCBI lineage: Eukaryota > Metazoa > Chordata > Mammalia > Primates > Pitheciidae > Cacajao > Cacajao melanocephalus. Next base: position 27,244 of record CAUYLG010029880.1, on the reverse strand, counting down.
TGATTGTACCACTGAACTCCAGCCTGAGTGACAGAGTCAGACCCTTGGCTAGAAGAATCTGGGGTGAGACAGAAAAATGAAAGAGTGAGCTGGCTAATCTGATAGTAGATCACAGATTGCTTGACCCTGAAGCCAGCCTATTTTCAGGAGGGGCTGTTAAGAAGGAGTCGTATGCTACCTCAGGCTGAGGATGGGTCAAATTCTGGGATCTAGGGGAAGGAGATACTCCTAACCAAAGTTTGTTTAACAAGCACTGTGTTCAGATATAGATTCCATGGGCAAAAGCAGTTCAGCTAGTCATTTATGAGACAGAGAATAGGAATTTAGAGGATCTTTGTCTGGCCTTGTAAAAGGTGAAAGAATCCAAATATTTCATCTGAAAATATTTATCCTGGGTATGACGAATATTTTAAATTAAAGGCACTTAAAAATCAAGAGAGATCTGGAAGAGTCTTTTCCCCTATGTACATAAAGACACAGCAGATCTTCTAAGGAGAACAATTATTTTTCTTTTTTCTCCCTGTTACCTCATTATCCACTGGCAGGGGGAGGGTGGTGGCAGGGCACGGGGGATTCCATGAAGATGCAGAGTAAAATGAAAAAAAAAAAAAAGAGAGAGAGAGAGAGGGAGAGAGAGAAGCCTGAAGACCTGAAGAATCAGTGTAGCCACCCTGAATGGACCCTTTCACAAGATAGTATCTTCTTCTAGGCTCATTGAATTCTCAAAAAGAAACAATCACAGGTTTATCTCTTGTTTCCTCATCCATTTACTCTCCCTGGTAATTATTTATTCCTCCTCCCAGAATTACACATATTCCTCAGTTCCCCCTCCCCTCTGAAATAAGGCTTTTAAACTTCTGTATCCCACCGGGGAGCTGTGGTAATCACTCTGTGATTCTCTCCCCTTCATCCCTGTACACATTAATAAATTTGTATGCCTTTTTTCTTATTAATCTGACTTTGGTCAGTTTTCCCTTGGCCTACAAAGGTAAAAAAGAGAAGCATCTGTGCATCTTACCTAAGTCATATGGGAAAGTGTGGTTCTTGGCAATAAAGCAATATTGGGAACACAAAGAGTCGGGAGATTTCTTTAACCATAGTGATTTTCCAGGATCATAGGGTCCAGGTAAAATTCAATATTGTCAGCACTTACCTAAGACTTTTATACCTTTATTTATTTTTAATTATCTTTCATTTTTAGAGGTGGGTGTCTCACCATGTTCCCCAGGCTGCTCTCAAACTCCCAGACTTAAGTGATCTGCCTGCCTTGGCCTCCAAAAGTGCTGGGATTACAGGTGTGGTCACCAAACCCAGCCAATTTAAGAGTTTTCAGTGGTGATCTTGACAGCAGCAGGAGGCAGTCAAATGTCTAGGCAGATGGGGGCGGGTCCTTGGTGAAAGCCGACCTTCAAGCTGAAGCAAGTTTAAAGTCTGAAAACCAAGCTATAGGTCAGAGATAAATCCAAGGTGTGGATTGAGAACCTCTCTTCCCATTTGAGGCACTTTCCTCTGATTGATCCCCACCCTTTACCTATTTTCCATATATCTACCCTTTTGCACTGTCTTGCCCATCTTTGAGTGGTGCCTTTTTTAAAAAAATGCTTTTTCGGATACTCACAAACCACCAATCAGCATGCACCCTCCCATTCTGAGCCACCCTGGGAAACTACCTGCCTTGGGGTGGGGGACCACCTGCCTTGAGTCTGGTCTCCACTGAGAGCTGTTCCGTGGCTCAATAAACTCTCCTCCACCCTTCTCACTCTCTGGTTGTCTGGGTAACCTCACTCTTCTTGGATGCAGGACACGAACTCGGGACCTGCCAAACAGCAGGTGACGAAGGAGCTACCGTAGTAACACTGTACTTCTCTACCCTCCGCTGGTGTCCGGCAGCCGCCCCATGCGATGGGAAGCAGTGGCGGGGCGGGGCCAGCCCCAGAGCCGCCTGCCCGAGTGGGGCGGAAGAACTGAATTTGCTGTAGGACAAACAGGCTGAAACACTGCCCCGGCTGCCCATTTGCTGTGCTGTGAGCGCAGGAAGGAGAGAAGAGCTACAGCCCTTCTGGGGCCTAGACCTTGGGGCTCCCCGAGCCAAAGCTGTAGCACGCTGTAACACCCACTTTGGGGCTTCGGCGTTGCTGGCACCCCCAAGTTTTTTGGGCACCACCCCATTCCCCTCATCCAGACGCCACCACCCAAAGCAGAAGCAGGCGCGGCATTCCTGGCCCACCTGCAGGCTGAGGGCGTGTCCCATGGGAGTACGGGATCCCCGTGGGAGCACAAGCCAAGCGCCGCCCACTGAGCCCAGTGGACTGGGAACCTCCAGGAGACCAGAGCCCAGCAAGGCCCAGGCGGAGGTATCACTGGCTGTAGAGGTCCCTGGCTGGCGAAGCATCACCAAAAATTCCTGCACCTATCTCACTTAATTCTTTTGCCATATCTGCTTGTGTAAGTATAGTAGAGAGATCAAGGAAGTGCTAACAAGACAAACGTGAGCAGGTTATTTAATTTTATTTTCCTCCAGTAATAGGGGGTTAATAATAGTTCTGGCCTCAGGATTGTTGTGAGAGCTCGAAAACTTCATTATGTACAAAGTGCTTAAAACAGATCTGGGATGTACTAAGTATTCAATAAATGATCCCAGGAAGAATCTTACTTTTCCCAATTTACAAATAAAGGCCCTGAGGCATAAGGAGGGTAATTTACCCAAGTAAAGATTAGAACTCACCCATATTGTAGGCTTTTATCTACAGTCTTCCCTTCTGCACTTCACAAGAGGGGAAAAAATGGATAACTTGAAGCTGGCATGCACCTGTAATTCCCGCTACTCAGGAGGCTGAGGTGGGGGCATCTTGAGGGCAAGAGTTTGAGGTCAGCCTGAGCAATACAGTGAAACCACATCTATTAAAGATAAAAGCAGGGGATAAAGTGGAAGAAATCTTAGACAAAGCCTTGATAGGTTTTCCAGAGTTACTGCATACCAAAAAAAAAAAAAAAAAAAAAAAAAAACTTTATTTATTTTATTTTATTATTTTTTTAATTGAGACAGGGTCTGGCGGTGTGGCCCAGGCTGAAGTGCCGTGTCCTGATCTGGGCTCACTGCAACCTCTGCCTCCCAGACTCAAGCAATCCTCCCACCTCAGCCTCCTGAGTAGGGGAGACCACAGACATGTGCTACCACGCCCAACTAATTTTTGTATTTTTGGTAGAAATGAAGATTGGCTATGCTGCTCAGGCTGGTCTCAAACTCCTGAGTTGAAGCAATTCACCTGCCTTGGTTTCCCAGTTTTGGGATTACAGGCATGAACCACCACACTGCGCCCAAATCACTTCTTTTATTTTTCTCAAAACTTAAAGATTCTTGAGGAAGTCACAGTAGGAAAACATTCTTATTTCCATCAACCTGAAATAATCAAAAGGATCAGAATCCTGTTTTAATGAATTTATTCAAATAAAAAGCTGGAAATTACCATCCAGGAAACAGACTCCAGAGAAATGGGATCAGTGCTCTGAAGTTACTATCTCACTTATATAGGCAGAACACAAAGACATTGCAGAACAGAACACATTGTGTAGCAGGATTGTCACATTTTCTATATAAGACTGGTTTATAAATTATAACAATTTAATTAGTTACAATGTGTTTTCTGTGCAGCCTGTTTTCTTTTCTTTACAGTTTGTTTACATTTTCTTGCCAATTGAAAGAGAGTAATGGACATTCCATCCTAGACAATGTGGTAGTCAGGAAGTCTCTGTGTGACACAGTAAAGAGGAAAATTGGGGAATCAATAGGCTCAATGTTCAGAAAATGGTTAGTAAATGATGCTCTTTGGGAATGTGAAGGGTGGAACTGCACAGAAACAAAGGTTGTCTTATTACGCAGCTAAAGTTCCCCAGGTAATCTCTAGGAGCTTCACTCAGAAGAATAGATGAAAGGTCTGTCTGAGAGTAATGAGAACTCCTAGTCTCATCTCAGGGTGGTTGATCTTGCCTGGTTATTTGATGAGATTTTTAGGGAGGGAGTCTTAAGACAATTGCATGTGTTTTGGAAAGAAGCTTTCTTAGTCAGATAAGAGAATCCCTCCCTGCACTTGAGAGTGGGGCAAGACAAGGTTAGAGCTAATGGCCTTGACTATAAGGCAGCTCCTAAGGCTTCTGAGCATGTCAAAGTGCCAGTCTTTGTGGTATTGCTTTCTGAGACCCAACAAAGCTCATGTGTTATTTGAGAGCATGCAGCATTTTTTTACAGCCTAAACAATAAAATCTTGCTTTAGGGAGAGGTCTTTTATCACTAACATTTTCAGAATTGCTAGTGCATGGTTGGCTTTTATTAAGGTTTTAAAATTTTTTATGGAAAATGCACCTAATTATTGCCTGCACCAAGAGCAGACCATTTCCACCACCTCACTCTTAACTGATAATATAGTCAAATATGCAAAGCTCCTTATTTTAGAATGATACATGTTGAAGTATTTAAGCATGAAATTTCACAATGTCTACAACTTAATCTCCAATGGCTAACACAGACACATACACACACACACAGCACATAGAGATTCATAAGGAAAATACAGACACTTCTCACCATATGATGGGATTGAGTCCCAATAAATCCACCCTAAATCAAAAATGTGTTTAATGCACAGCCCTTTCAGTATCATAGCTTAGCCTAGACTACCCTAAACACATATTAGCATATGGTCAGGCAAAATATTCTAACACAGAGCCTATTTTACAATAAAGTGTTATTCATTGATTAGAATAGCAAAGTGCAAAAATAAAAATAAAAAATAAAATAAAGTATTGCTGGGTGCAGTGGCTCTCATGCCTGTTATCCCTGCTACTCAGGAGGCTGAGACAGAGGGCAACTTGAGCCCAGGAGTTCAAGGTTGCCTTGCACCATAATCATGCCACTGCACTCCAGCCTGGATGACAGAGCAGAGTTCTAACAGAACTTCAGGACCAGGCTTCATATTATGTCTTGCAGAAATGCCTCTCCAGGAAACAGAGGAGGAGAAATTGTAGGTGCAGTATTTTAAATGGACACCTATAGCCCAACTCCCAAACCTCATTCTCTTGAAAGTCTATGCATAAGTAAATTGAGAGTCTACTGTAAATTGAGAGAGTCACATTACTTACTGCTCTCAGTAATGTCTGCCTCACTATGGAGCCAGATTACATTAGGAGAGTTTTATTGGAAGGAAATCAGAGCACACACACATACACGCACACATACACACACACACACACACACACACACACACCCCCTCATGCTCATCTTGGTTTTCTTTTACCTCTCTGCCTTTGGCAGGGACAGCTTGAATAACACCTCCTGTTTTTTGTTGTTGTTGTTTTTGGTTTTGATTTTTTTGAGACAGAGCCTTATTCTGTTCTCAGGCTGTAGTGCAGTGGCGTGATCTTGGCTCACTGCAACCTCCACCTCTTGGGGTCAAGCGATTCTCGTGTCTCAGCCACCCAAGTAGCTGGGATTATAAGCATGTGGCACCATGCCTAGCTAATTTTGTTTTTTGGTTTTTTTTTTTTTTTTTTTTTTTGTATTTTTAGTAGGCACAGAGTTTTGCCCTGTTGGTCAGGCTGGTTTTGAACTCCTAGCCTCAAGTGATCCACTCGCCTCGGTCTCCCAAAGTGCTGACAATTACAGGTGTGAGCCATTGTGCCCAGCCTTTTAGAATGATACATGTTGAAGTATTTAAGGATGAAGTTTCACAATGGCTATAACTTAATCTCCAATGGCTAAGATACACACACACACACACACACACACACACACACCCCACATAGAGATTGGTAAGTCACACCTCCTGTTTTTAATGCAGACTGCTTTTGATGAGACAATAGAAGAAATCCATACATTCACCTCTGTCTGCTTTATCATAAGGAGGAGATTTCCCAAGTCCTGAAGGTTTTATTTAAGTCATGAGAATAAAATAGTGTTGGAAACATTTTATTGTCTTCCCATTAAATACATTACTTAAAAGAAAAAACTTTCTAGAAATAAAGACTTATTAAAAGTCAAATCGCCCTTCTAAATGACGCATGCAGGAGGCTGGAGAGCTGAGTCAAGGATCTCTTTCAACTGCATTTGATCAGTTACTTTCTTTGTTCTGCTAGCTACAAGCAACTGTACATACTAGCCATTAGGTTAGCATGTCTTTACAGAACAAATGGCAATCTTTTGCATATTCCTTTCTTTATGTTCTGTATGAGGAATGTAATCAATTCTAAATGACCTTTGTAAATTCAGGCCTCCCCTCAAACCATGAGCTAGGGATGGGACCCCACTTCCGATTCTTTGAATTTACTGGTACCTTCCATTGGTCCTGAATGGCATAAACCACTACAGTCCACCTCAACTCCATCCCATGTCCTAATCTACTTCATCTCTTTTGCCCCAGACTAGTTTTCACAGCTTCCTGCTCATTCGTTCATTCCACCCTGGGTCTCTAGGAGAGGAAAGAAGAAATCTACCTGATCTTACCTCTTTCCCTCTACAACGTGCTATGAACAGGGGCCTTGGAGTCCCAAAACCTAAGTGCAAAATTTTAAGTTATTAGTTACTTCACTAGTATAATAATACTGTCCTCGTAGAGTTATTGTGAGGGTTAAATTAGTTAATACATGTAAAGCATGTAAAATAGTGCTATTCAAAGGATATTTTTGAACCTACATAGTCCAAAATCTGCTTGCTATTAGCCTGCAACTAGATAGGTATAAAAGTATAGAATGTTTAGAAACAAACGAATCAAATATTCATTGGGTTGATAAGTTTATAAATCAAAAAAAAAGTTCATTGAGGACATTAAAAGCTTTAAATGTTGATATATACAGCATGTATTCAAAGTGTACATAAAGGGCTGGGCATGGTGGCTCACACCTGTAATCTCAGCATTTGGGGAGGCCAAGGCGGGAGGATCACTTGAGGTCAGGAGTTTGAGACCAGGATGGCCAGCTTGGTGAAACCCTGTCTCTATTAAAAATACAAAAAATTAGCCGGGCGTGGCAGCACATGCCTATAGTCCCAGCTACTCAGGAGGCTGAGGCAGTAGAATTGCTTGAACGTAAAAGGTGGAGGTTGCAGTGAGCTGAGACTGCGCCACTGTACTCCGGCCAAGGAGACAGAGTGAGACTCTGTCTCAAAACAAAAAACAAAAACAAAAAAACAAGGTGTACATAAAGGCCCTTAAAATAGGGAATGACTATTTCACTTATAACTTTTTGTGAAGTTATGATTGTTAAATAATATGTAGAAGTTATTAGTATAATTTTCTATATTAATCACTTTACATACACTTTCAACGGACATGTATAAGTTTTGTAGTTATTTCTTTTTTTCTATGTAATTTCTAAAAATTAAGAGTTTTCAAATTTTTTTATTTGTTAAATATTTATTGAAGTGTTTGTAGTAATTTATAACCAATAACTAATTTGTGCAGTGATTTCAGTTTTAAGGTTTTTAAAAATTTTTTTCACTTGTCATTGTAGAAGCTTATAGGAAGTAACTTTTAATGTACTTCGCGGAAATATTGATCTGTGGCAAATTGGAAATTAAAGAAAAAAGTTAATAACTTATCACAGAGAATTTGAGACTCATTGACATTACGGAACTCTGCCTGGCACGTTGTAATATAAAACACATTTAAAAAGTGCTAGCCAAATAGAAGTGTTCAGTGAATTCTCGACATTATTACTTTCATTTGCTAGATGAAGAATCTTAGGCAGAGAGGAATTCAGGCACTTACCCACGTCCTGTGTCCATGGTCCTAGTCCACTGAGGCATACTGCATGGAACCTAGAAGTATCTGCCTGCCTACCTCAGGTAAACTGAGTTTTCTTTATTAAGACTGTCTCTTTATTGAGACAGGGGACCCAGCAGAAAATCCAGGACAAAAAGCAGAAGCCAAACACATATCTCAGAGTGTCCCCAAGGTGCTGCTGTTGCCATCAAGAGTTGGATGAAATGCAATTGCCCAGAAAGCACCTGCAGGTGCATTGCCCAAGCAATAGTCACAACCCGAAGTAATAACCACCCAGAAGTTGGCATTGGAGGCTAACGAGGCACCTAGCAACCCAGCAGAAAAGAAACATCATCAAAGCCAGGAGATCTACTGGGGACCCCAGCTTCCCCACAAAGCCATAAGGTCAAATAAACTATATCCTTTCTGAATTCTACACAATCTTAGAGAAACAACAAAAGTCAAGCTGTTGGAGGCACTGAGCACATTTAGCTAACAGAAACGGAACCCTACTAAAAGGGTGCAAACTTAGGTTGGATGAGAGCTGTAGCTAATTTTCTCCTAATATCCCCTAAGGGAAAGGCTCAAGAGAAAGTTCCAATTACAGAGGAAAAATTTCCTTTCCATTGTGCCACTGAGTTGTGAGAAAAGTTGCGTTTTCCTGTCACTACAAGCACCATGGGAGAAAACCAGAGAATGAGTTAAGGAGCCTGTGATTCTCATGCTTCATGATTCATTTTGTTCAGCTCCTTCCCTCCAAGCCCCTGTGAGCACAGAGCTTGCAGTTCCTCCTGTCTGCTGGCCTTGGAGCAAAGTGTCAATCCACGCTTCCCAGCCCATTAACCAAACTTGAGGACAAGGGAAGTTAAGTGCCGCAGCCCACGGGGGAGCACGTAAGTGGATTCAGATTCCCTGGCGAGCGTAACGCCTTAAGGACTGTCCCTGCAGCAGCTGGGGAGACAATAAGACAGGTGGGCAGGGGTTATGAATGAAGAGACTAATGAAGCTTTTCCTGGCAGAAGCAAGACTCTGCCTACACGGCACTAATGCAGCATTAAGGGAGAAAGGAGAGGAAATGCAAGAGTTTTCTTCTGTGGAGGACAGATCTTGTGTTAGGTCTTTTTGTTTCCTTGTTTTATTGTAAAATTTTTAAACTTTTTCATAAGTTAAATGAATTTTTGTATTATATGTTATATATCTGTATATTTGAAAGAGAAATGTAATAAGTGTTAATGTTTATACCTATAAAATAAATGAAAACATTTCTAAAAACTCAATTAATTACTGAACAGTTTTAAAAGCAGGAAGTTTTCGTAAAGTTTCCCTATGTTGTTTGTTGTGGTTACATGACTGTATGTGTTCATCAAAACTCATCGAACTAGGCTGGTTACAGTGGCTTATGCCTGTGACCTCAGCACGTTAGGAGGCCCAGGCAGGCAGATCACCTGAGGTCTTGCCAACATGGTGAAACCCCATCTCTACTAAAAATTCAAAAATTAGTTGGGAGTGGTGGCATGTGCCTGTAGTCCCAGCTACTGTGGAGGCTGAGGCATGAGAATCACTTGAACCTGGGAGGTGGAGGTTGCAGTGAGCTGAGATCTCATCACACCACTGCACTCCACGCTGGGAAACAGTGAGACTCTGCCATAAAAAGAAACAAACAAACAAAATCCTCACTGAACTATATATATGTCCAAAAAAGCCTGAATTTTCAGCATGTTAATAATTCTTCAATTTGAAAAAAAAAATAATTTCTTAAATCCCAAAAGCAGTTTTAAGGAAATATGTGAATATTATAATAGACTTTTTGGAATAACTTCAAACTTAAAGTTCCAAGAATAGTAGAAATAACCTTATTTTTTTCCTAAACTTATTTGATAGTAAAATGCCTATTTTGTTCAATCTCACCTAGTGTTATTTAGAAAGAAAGGAAGAGAAGGGAAGGGGATGAGGGGAGGGGAGAGGAGGTGAGGGGATGAAAAGGAGGGGATGAAGGGGAGAGGAAGGAATGGAGGGGAGGAAGGGGAAAGAAGGGGAAGGGATGTGTAGGGGAGGGGAATGAAGGGGAGAAGATGAAGCGGAAGGGAGGAAGGGGAAGGGAAATGAAGTGGAGGGGATGAAGGAGAGGGGAGGGAATGGAGGGATGAGGATGAAGGGGAGGGGATGGAGGAGAGTGGATGAAGGGGAGGGGATGGAGGGGAGGAGATGGAGGGGAGGGGATGAAGGGGAGGAGAGGGGATGGGATGGAGGGGAGGGGGTGGAGGGGAAGGGAGAGGATGGAGGGGAGAGGATGGAGGGGAGAGGAGAGGATGAAGGGGAAGGGAGAGGATGGAGAAGAGGGGATGGAGGGGAGGGGTTGGAGGGGAGGGGATGGAGGGGATGAGTGGGAATGGAGGGGAGGGGATGGAGGGGAGGGGTGTCAGGGCTAGTTTCTTCCTGGAAGCTCTAAGAGAGGGTCCATTTTCTCGCCTTTTCTGGCTTCTAGAGGCCATCTGCATTCCTTAGCTTGTGGCCCTTTCTTCCATGTTCTAAGCCAGCAATAATGGGTCCAGTCCTTCTCATATCATGTTACTCTGATCTCCTTTTGTATCTGGGTCGCAGGAAGCAGGGGAGAGCAGACAGGCGTCCCTAAGACGCTCCCAATTCCCTGATTGGGAGGGGAATGCACTCAGCTCCCTCCCTGTCCAAATTTTTTTCCGATGAGTCCAAGGTTCTTGGGCTCCCTGGTCCCAGGAATGGGGAAGAGGCCCGGGCGGCGTGGTGAGCTTACCCGTCAAGTAAATATCGGGCCCAAAGAGTTTAGCAGAAAGCGATTTATTAGAGAGAGAAAGAAAGAGAAGTAGAAAGAGCTCCCATGCTGTTGTAGGAGGGGATCTCAGAGAAGGAAATCTCGCAGGCAAGGTGCAGTGGAGTTTTAACTTTGAAGTTATTCCCACCCCATTCATGTTTTTGTCCAACGAGAAGAGTTCTTTCAAACTTCCTCTGGAGTGATTTTTGACTTTGATTCCAGATTGGTTGCTTGGGCCCACAACAGAGCCCCTCCTTCCAGGGCGTTTGGCAGGCTTTCTGAACAAAGGAAGCTCACCTGGAATTTTACCTAGCCTGCGAGAAAGTTAGACAAAGAACTAGGTTCCCGGATGGGGAGGTGGATGGAGGTATGGCGCTGTAAAGTTCTTGCCTTTGAAACCATGCCCCTAGTGGATCCGGGAAGAGAAGTTAACACAGTCTCTCACTTTTATGACTTCCTCTTCCACAGGTAATCCAAGATAATGTCCCCATTTCAAAATTTTTAGTTTAATCACATCTGCAAATTTCCCATTTCCACGTAAAGGAATACATTCATGAATTCCAGGAATTCGGATATGAACGTTTTTAGGAAATCACTATTCTGCTAGTGTTTTGTTGTTGTTGTTGTTTGTTTTGAGACTGTCTCACTCTGTCACCTAGACTGGAGTGAAATGGCGCGATCTCAGCTCATTGCAACCTCTGCCTCCCACGTTCAAGTTATTCTCCCAACTCAGCCTCCTGAGTAGTCTCACTATGTTCAGCTAAATTTTTTTGTTTGTTTGCAGGTAGAGATGGGGTTTCACCATGTTGCCCAGGCTGGTCTCAAACTCCTGGGACTCCCAAAGTGCTAGGATTGCTGGTGTGAGCCACCGCATCTGCCCCACTATTCTGCTGTTAACTCAGCCACTGCACCTGGACCACTATTCTGCTGTTTAGCCTGAAGTTGTCTTCTTCCATGTTTTAAGTTCAGCCTGTTTCTCTGTACATAGTGAACTATAACCTAAATGGAAGTGTAAACGGACTGTAACCTCCTCTTGTGCCAATCACCAAGTTTTGGCCAATCTAAGGGACCCAACTGATCCAATCGTGTTCAAATAAGGTAGACTCCAAGCTGTTATCTATCCAGCTGTTTCTGTCCCTCTGTTTTCTGTATGCAACTTTCCTTTTACTGTCTCCCTTCTACCATGTGGCTGCACTGGAATCTCTCTGAGCCTATTCTGGTTCAGGAGGCTGCCCTATTCATAAGTCATTTTTTACTCAATTAAACTTAATGTTAAATTTAATGTGGTGAAGGTTCTTATTTTAACACTGCCTACCACAAAAAGGAAGGATGGAAGAAAGGAAAGGAAAAGGAAGGAAGAAAAAGTCTTACCCAAATGTTGATGTATGGGTTTTTATGGTCTTACTGAATCATCCAGAGCATACCTAGAATTTGTTGCCTCCTATCTTGAAGTTCCAGCACTAGAAGGATCCTCGCTACAGCTTTTCCTCCCCTTACTCATCAGTTTTGCTGTTTCATAGTCACCACATGCACCTCTAACCCTAGCAGCTGCTGCACAAGTCAGGCCCACCACAAACAAGCTCATTGGCTGAGGGCTCCTGGTGTGTCCCCATGATTTATGGACCAGGTGCCATCCTGGGTTCCCATTTGCGCAAAGAAAAGGCGTACTTGCAGGGTCTTAAAATGGTACCTCATGGGTAACAATTGGAGGCTGAAAGTATTTATTTAAAAGAAAAGAAAAATGCATCCTGGAGGGATTTCAGGTCCCTCCCATGCAACAGTAGAGCCTCTTGCACTCAGTCACAAGGCTGCCTTCTTGCACCTGTGAATGCCTGGTTATGACAGGATCAGGTGTCAATCCGATGCCACATTTTCATCCCAGGTGAGGAGAGGCCCTACCATCCTCTCTTTCCCCGCCCCTTCCTCTTCTGAGAGGGGGAACCTGCTGGCAACCTGAGCTCAGAGGCTCCCTAAAAACCAGGCATGAGCTTCATCCATTCACACTGGTTAACTGGTTACAGCTTGAAGACAAGAGAACATTCGCCCATTTTTGTTTGCTCCCTGATATGTTGGTGACCCTTGGCAGCTTTCAGACTAAGATTCAACCCCAGAATGATCTGGAAAGCCTGGAGCATGCTGACTTCCACCAAGCCATGAGCTCCAATGGACACCCTTGTCATCTCTTTGGGTAACACCAAGTTATTCCTCAGCCTAGTTAGTAAATGGCTCTGCTGTCATTCTGAAGAACTGGCAGAATGTCCAATCAAAGATTTTTGCTGCTCTTGGTCTAGAAGTTTTGGACATTAGCCCTCAGGTTATAAGGATCTGGTCCTAACTGTCCAATGGTGAGACTGTGTAGGTGGGGACAGGGCAGGAAGTGAGGAGGAGTGGTAACAAGTGAGGCAAGACTCTAGCTTACCAGTTAAGAATTGGGTGTTTAACTCAGACTACCTTGTTTGGAATTCTAGTTCTGTTGCTGTATGGGCTTAAGTGCTCTGTGCCCCAGTTTCCACACTTTATACCTACCTCATACTGTTACTGCTATTTCTGTGAGGATGGTTTTGCAGGGCCAAGGGAAACTTCTTGTTTGCCCTCTTAAGCTTCACTGAAAAATCAACTCACAACAGTGATTAACTGGAGACAAGGCACAAAAATTTTATTAACATGTACACAGATCGAACCACAGAGTGATCACCCACCCCTCAACAGCGTTCAGAAGCTTATAGACCATCTTGGCAAAACAGGTTATGAGGGGGAAAGAAGAGGAATTATGTTGCCGGGGAGAGCAATAACAGATTACTAGGGAGAATGAATTGATTCAGGAACAGAGATGAACTTGTATATTAACTTGTTAAAGGGTCTGTCCAGGTGTGATTGTATTCTTTGTCTTACAAAGAGGAAAAGAAAAATACAATTGGTCCTTTTGGTGGATCTGGATCTTAGGAATATAAGGAAATTTAAATTTCATCTTTGGGAGAGTCAGTTGTGGGGAAAGTCAGAGAGACTGTGAGGCTTTTCCAAAACACCTTTTGGATAAAAAACAAAAACACTTTTGGGTAGTGGTTTCTGAGATTTAACAGCTGATATTTACTAAGCACTTCCTAATATTACTATTGTTTTATTCTGGGTGGCATTCAGCTCCCGAGGGAAACAGGGCTCTGAATGGACACTTCCTCAGCAATTAAAATAGCTCCTTCTCTGGTTATTACTATGACTTCTCTGCCTCTGTGCTCCTTCAGATTAGATTAATCAGAGAATAAGGAGGAGTGATCAGATGCCTGACTGGAAGGGAGGCTGGGGACCTGAATAGTAGTTTGGATTTCTGCTCCCAAGACTGTCCATGAGACCTGCAGAGCTTACCCAGGGGCAAATCCAGGATATGGGGCCTGGGACTGAGACAATTTGGGGCAACCTCTTTAAGGAAAAAATACACAGAATCATGAGTATAAGACGAGGCAGTAGCACACAAACATATTGCTGGGATGCTCCTGGAGAAACAGCCCTGAAGTTTAATCCTCCTTAGCTCCAGAGTGAGTTCACTCTGGCTAATATGGTTTGGATGTTTGTCCTCTCCAAATCTCATGTTGAAATGTGATTCTCAGCGTTGGAGGTGCGGCCTGGTAGGAGGTGATTGGATCATGGAGGTGGATCCTTCATGAATGGTTTGGCACCATCTTCTTGGTGATGAGTGAGGTCTCGTTCAGTTAGTTCACATGAGATCTGCTTGGTTAAAACTCTGGGACCTCCCTCCTCACCCCACCACCCCCTACCTATGCTCTCTTCCTCCTACTCTCTCCATGTGATGCCCTGCTCCCCACTTGCCTTTCATCATGATTGTAAACTTCTTGAGGCTCTCACCACAAGCAGATGCTGGCCCCATACTTCTTGTGCACCTGCAGAACCATGAGTCAATTCAACCTCTTCTCTTCATAAATTTCCCATTCTCAAGTATTCCTTTATAGTAATGCAAACAGATGAACACACTGGCTAATTTCCAAGGTCCCTGTGAGGAGCTCTGTAAGTGTCCTCTCTGTACAGAGCCTCAGAGATTTCATCAGCCATTTGACAGATCTTCATCAGAATGTGAGCCCCGAGCTGGACAGCTCCCAGAGAGGGTTGCCTGCCCCCTTGGGAGAACTGAAAGTATTAGGGGTGGGGTTGTCTCTGTCTTCAGAAACTGCCCCAGGACACCCTGGGAGGTGCCCAGTCTATGGGATGAGGTTCCCCAGCTTCAGCAACCTTCCCCAGAGAGAGAGCCTAACTGACCATGATGTGATCATGGTCACATCATGACGCATGACTTCTTCACAACGTGATCTTGGGCAAGCCACCTCTCTGATCTTCAGATTCTTTAACTGGGTAATAATAATAATGCCATCCTCATAGGGTTGTTGTCGGGAATAAGCACAAGTATGAAACTCTAAAGCCCCTATGTAAAAGTTGGTTCCATTTCACTGTCCTCAGCAAGCCTAGTTAGCAAGTGAGAAATGATGGTGAGCAATAGGGCAGTGAGAAGGACACCTTCATCTCCCCCTCCACATGTCACTGAAGCATCTCTACAGGTTCAGCCCACACAGCTGCCCAGCCCTGGAATTTCTGTCCATCTGGAAATAACACTTGGATGACATCAACTTGTCTGCATTCTTCATCAGTCTGAGACTAATTTGTTAAAAATCTTTCCTAGGCAATTAAATTATCTTCATCATGATTACAGCAGAAGAATAACCACAACATGAGAAGCTGGTACTGCCCAAGTGAAGTTTGAAGAGTGGTCCTTGCACCAGCATCTACTGGGGTAAATGTCCAAAGTGCAGGTCACCTATCCCAACCCAGGCTAACTGAATCAGAAAACCTGCAGACTCAACAAGCCTAGATTTTCTGATGCACACTGAAGTTTGAGAAACACTGGTTTCCAAACATTACCTAATAGGAAAAGTTGTAGAGTATTTTCTTTGAAAGAGAGTGACTTAAATTTCCAGAAAGAAGTGACAATTAGAGGCTAAAGCCCAGTAGGAGGGAAAATAAGCCCTATTACCAGTTCTAGCAAAGATAATGATTTAGTGGCTTAGGTAAGAAGCTGTGCCCTGATTGTAGCCATCAGCTTAGAGAAACGAGCACTAATAACAGCTAGGAAACATTAGGCAAATGAAATTCAAATGTACTCACAAAAGTAAAATATTTTCCCTTTAGAATTTGTGGACTAGAATGTACGTAGCAGACATTATTCCAAATCAACAGAGATTAAATATGCCAATATATCAATTCACATTGGGATATTTAAATATACAATATTTATATGTAAATATTTAATATATAACTACCTTATATAATAAATAAATAACTTTAAATTTTTAAATATTCTATCAAGATATCTGCATTTCTCATATAAAACAGTAGTTCTGTAACTTCAATGAGTGGAAGAAATCACTTAAGGAGCTTGTTAAAACATATATATTCTAGACTCCCTCTCCTCCATTGATTTTTTAGGTCAGGGATCAGTCTAGGATTTTAATGAGAATTCCAGATGATTTAGAAATGGTGTTAAAAGGGCCAACCTTTGAAAAACAAATACCTAGGAAGAGGCTGACCTCTGTCCAACCACTTTCTCTTCCCCTACCAAAGGAAGCCCTCAAGACAACTTATTCAGTCAAACTTTCCACTTATCTGCACATTGAATTAATACTCAGTGACTAATTTAACATACCTATTTCCAGAGCCATGAACACAGTAACAATTGTTACTTCCCAGAGTTGAATGTTTTAGAAAGTAATTATTTATTACAAGAGAAACCTTAATAGTAAATTAGCTTAGGGTGGTACTCTGATCCCATGACGTGTGAGTGCACACATGTAAATCAAATGCATTAAGTTATGCATTAAATTTCAGTCTCCTGGATTTCTGCGTATGGAATATAAGTGGAATAGATGTTGGTCATGCTTTTTGGTTACTCAATACTTTTTGAGCTCTGTTCCTACTGAAAAGGTGAAGAATGTACCATCCCAAAATATGCAAAATTGGCATATTATTTAGAGCTGAAAACATTAAAGAAATTTTAGTCTCAGAGAGAGCTACATGACTTATGTCTTCCTGCAGGTAGAAAGCCATAGGGGTTCCTCTGGAAGGGGTACCCTTCTCATACCAGGGTTAGAAAACAGCCTTTACCACCAGACTGGGATCTGGACACTGCAATAGACCTGAATAAATATACTTATAGAAATAACCCTTATCTTCCACTAGTTTCACACACACCCACAGACACATATTTTGTAGTGACTTTCCCAGAAAATTACTGTCCATAGCCAGATCCCCTTTGTCCTGTCATTGCTTCTCAAATTTATCATTATTTGTCTAAAAAGTAGAAAAGCATTTTTCTTTGACCACTTCTTCAGAATTAACTCTTGTAAAGATCTCCATCTGTAATTGCCTGACAGGTTCTTCCTGCCCACTGCACAGACAAAACCAATTCACTAAGACCATAATATTGCAGTAGACAAATAGTTTAATTAATGCAGAGTTAGCCAAGAAGAAGGACTAGAGTTATTAATATTACTCAAATTCAGTCTCCTGAGAACTCAGAGGACAGGGTTTTTATGGATAATCTGGTGGGCAGGGGGCCAGGGAATCAGTGCTATTGCTTGGTTGAAGATGAACTCAGGTGTGTGGAAAATGATTCTCCTGTACTGAGTCAGCCTGTGGGTGAGGGCCACAGGACTGGCTGAGTCACGAGTCCCCCGTCTGGGTGGGGTCAGTTGGTTACCAGAATGCAAAGTCTGAAAAATTCTCAAAAGACCAATCTAAGGTTCTATAATAGTAATGTCCTCTACAGGAGCAATTGGGGAAGTCCTGAATCTTGACCTCTGGCCACATGACTCTCAAGCAGTAATGGTAGAAACTATGCCTACATGGTAGCAGAATTCAGGTTCCTCCCATAATCCTAATTTCATGGCCTTTCATTAGTTTACAAAGGTTCCTAAGCAAGTAGGGAGTTAGTTTTAGGGAAGGACTATTATCACTCTTGCTTCAAAATTAAGCTATAAATTCCTCCCATGGTTAGCTCACCCAAGAATGAGTGAGAACAGTCAGCCTGTGAGCCTAGAAACAAAATGGAGTCAACTTTGCTAGACTTCTCTCACTGTCATAATTTTTGCAAAGGTGGTTTCACATCCATGTACATGTAAAGCTAGTACAATTTACGTGCTTTTCTCTTGTTAATCTGCCTAGTGTTAATTTGGTTTCTAGATCCAGTTGAAAGGCCCACTGAGACCTAAAAAAGTGTTGGAGGTGGTCCTTGCATCCCCCAAACTACAGTTATGGAATTTCTTCCATTATTCATGCTTCTCTTCAAGATGGAAGCCCTCCACCAATTTTCCTTAAAACTAGTGCAAAAGGAACATGATTTTCACCAGGAAGAAGAAAGTACTGGGTGAGTCCAGCCAGCAGAAATGCAGCTGGATCATGATGGAGAGATGCCAGCTTTCATAGGCAGCATTGGCAAAAATGTGAGGGCAGAAAGAGTTGCCAAATGCAACACAGAGGATCTTTGGTCTTTGGCAAGCACCATTTGAATGGTATGAGAGCTGAAGTCAGAATCCCAGGGACACAAAATACACTGAAATAGAAAAGAAGTTGGTGCTTTTAGGTTTACAGGTAGAGCAATCAGGGAAGAAGCTGATGATATAAAGGGGCTAACTGCTGAATCAGGTATGGGAGCAGATGAGAATAACAGCATTATTTTTCTTACACTTTATATAAGGCCCACTGATTCCTATTACTAATTTCATGAAAGAAGTATGTAGCAGTCCATTCTCACATTGCTATTAACAACTGCCCAATACTAGGTAATTTATATAGAAAAGAGGTTTAATTGACTGACTGTTCCGCATAGCTGGGAAGGCCTCAGGAAACTTACAATCACGGTGAAAGGCAAAGGGGAAGCAAGGCACATCTTACATGGTGGCAGGAGGAAGACAGAGTGAAGGGGAAGTGCTATATACTTTCAAACAACCGTATCTCATGAGAACCAAGTCACTATAACAAGAACAGCAAGGGAGAAATCCACTCCCATGTTCCAATCACCTCCCACCCGGCCCTTCTTCCAACACTGGCAATTACAATTCCACGTATAAGATTTGGGTAGAGACACAGGGCAAAACCATATCAAGGTATTATCTATATTTTATGGGTAAGAAAAGAGGCTCAGAGAATTAAATAATTTTGTCTTAGGTTATCCAACTGACAAGAGACAGAACAGTAACCAACTGTCTGGCTCCAAAGCTCATAACCTTGCTTCTATACAAGGGGACCAAGAGGTTCAGTAGAATGGCTGGACTTAAAAGGAGGCAGAAGACCTCATTTATTGGAGGAAAGAAGGGAAGCACTATATAAGTTTCTAGATTTAATGAAGTAGAAGGAGAGCAAACAGTCTGCTGACAGTGCAGAAAGTAGATGAAAAGTGAGGTGACATTTGAAAATATAAAGTTATATGCTTTCTATAGCTCTTAGAGAAATTCGATCTGGGGGAGATGTAGGTATTTGAAGAAAGTAGTGACAGTTACTGAGGGACTTAAGGGACTAGATCAGGAAACTACATGGAGATAAATTATGGTACAGCTGAAGCTGGAAATCATGAATTGGAAGCAGCTCTGGTTCTGACAATTATAGACTGTTTTCTCCGACAGTGCTCAGTCTCCTAACTATAGAATTTGGAGAAACATTCGGCATTTGTTCAATGGATCAAGCAGGACATGGATGCACGGAAATTGAGATTACAGGGAAAGGAGGTTTATAAGCGATTGGCTATGGAAATTAAGGCTTAGTGAGGAAGAGAAACAAAAGGGGGACAGAGCAGGAGACACAAAGGAATTAAAAGACTAGACAGGGCAGAGGACTTTTGATATGGTTTGGCTGTGTCCACACCCAAATCTCATCTTGAATTGTAGCTCCCATAATCCCCATGTCATGAGAAAGACCTGGTGGGAGATAATGAATCACAGGGGTGGTTACCTTTATGCTGTTCTCATGATAGTGAGTTCTCACAAGATCTGATGTTTTTATAAGGGATTTTTCCCTCTTTTGCTCATTTTTCTTCTCCTTCCTACTGCCATGGGAAGGATGTGTTTGCTTCCCCTTCCACCATGATCCTTACGTGTCTTGAGGCCTCCCCAGCTCTGTGGAACTGTGAGTAAATTAAACCTCTCAGTCTCAGATATTTCTTCATAGCAGCATGAGAACAGACTAATACACCTTTTAAAAAGTTTTCAACTTTTTTTAGGGACAGGCTAGAGTGCAGAGGTGCAATCATAGCTCACTATAACCTAGAACTAACTGCTGGACTCAAGCAATCCCTCCACTTCAGCAGCCTGAGAAGCTGGGACTACAGGCAGGAGCCACATGCCCAGCTGTGGCAGAGGAGTTTCAACTCTGTTTGCTCAAAATTAATCTAGAAACAAAGAGAGAAGCAGCTGTCCATCTTTGGACCAGAAATCTGACCATAGCAATTCAAATTGGGTTTTATTCTATCATATAAAAATGCAGAATTAAGCAGTCCAGGCAGGTTCAGTGGGTTTACAACACCATCAATAATCTAAACTCCTTCTATCATCCTGTTCTTCTCTACTAACCTGTGTGGTTTTCATTTTCATGGTCACCTGGTGGTTGCAAGATGGCTGCTAGACTGCCTTCTAAGAAAAAAGAGGAAAAAAGGCAAAGAAAGGCAAACAAAGGGCAAAAATTTCTTCCATTTAGTAAGCTTTCCAAGCAGCTCTACACAGAGACTTCCACTCCTATCTCACTGTCCAAATCTATCTCACAGGTGCTCCTAGAGCACACTGTCTTCTTCAACTAAATCTGAGTGTAAGAAGTTAGTTGAGCAATAAGCAGTCTGACACATCAGGAGACATTTGTAACCCCAAACCACAATCTCTGAAGACTGCCAGCAAAAAGAGTCAAACTCTGTAAAATATTTGAAGAGACTTATTTTGAGCCAAATATGAATAACCCTGACCCAAAACACAGCTCCAGGAGATCTTGAGAACATGTGCCCAAGGTGTTCAGGCTACAGCTTGATTTTATACATGTTAGGAAGACATAAGACATCAATCAATACATGTAAGATATACATTGGTTCAGTCTGGAAAGAGAGGACAGCTCCAAATGAGGGCTTCCTGGCCATAGGTGATTTTAAGATTTTCTGATTGGCAATTGGTTGAAAGAGTTATTATCTCAAAACCTGGAATCAATAGAAATGAGTGTCTGGATTAAGATAAGGGGTTGTGGAGACCAAGGTTCTTCTTATGTATAATACATGAAGCCTCCAGGTAACAGGCTTGAGAGAGAATAAATGGCAAATGTTTCTTAAAAGACTTAAAAAGGTGCCAGACTCTTAATTATCTCTGGGATTAGAGAAAAGACCTGGAAGGGGAAGGGGATTCACTACAGAATGCAGATTTTCCCTTATCAGAAAGTTTTGCAGGGCCCTCTGAAAATATGTCAAATAAATATATATTTTAGGGTAAACTAATTTCTTTCAGGGTCCGCTGTCATGTTGGTATCTTATTGTTCTGTTAAGGTTTCTGTTTTAATATTAATGCAGGTCAGTTGTGCCTGAATTCCAAAGGGAAGTGGGTATAATCAGGCATGTCTGAACCCCATTCCCATTATGACCTGAACTAGTTAACTTTGGAATGCCCTTGGCTGAGAGGAGAGGTCCACTCAGTTGACTGGGGGGCCTCAGAAAATGATGCAATAGATGGAATGAAGGTCAAATTAAAGCACCTGCAAATGGCAGGAGTGGTACCAACAACTAGCAGGGCTATCTGCCCTCAAGGCATGCTTATAAAATAGAGTCCAAAATATAAACAAACAAACTTAAAGGAAATAGAAGGCAGGGTACTGAATAAAACTTCAATGTAATTAAAATAAATGATCTGAGATAAGAAAATAAATCCAATCCAAGTAACAAAAACAGGATGCTTTGATAGAAACACTGAAAGGTTAAAAACAGCTGAAAAAATTTTAAAACTCAACAGAATAAATGGGAAGAGAAAGTTAAGAAAATCTCCCTTAAAACAGAACACCTAAATAATAGAAGGCCCATTAAGGAGAGAACAAGATAGGGAAGGAAACCACCAAAGATTAAATACAAAAGTATTTAGAACTGAAAGATGCAAGTCTCCAGAATGAAGACTGCTCCCCATTATCGAAGGCAAAGGACTGACAGTCATGAAATTTTAGAGTATTATGCCCAAGAAAAGAGATCTAAATTTTCTAGAGAAAAAAAAATGACTGGTGACATAAAAAGGTATGAAAATAAAAACAGTTTCCTCATAAAAACACTGGAAGGCAGAGGAAAATGGGGGCAATTTCTTCCAAATGTTAAGAAAAAATATATTTAAAAAAATTATTGTGTTGTCCAGGCTAGTCTAGAACTCCTCGCCTCAAGCAATCCTCCTACTTCAGCCTCCCAAAGTTCTGGGATTACAGGCACGAGCCACTGTGCCCAGCCACAAAGAAACCTCTTACTTTATTACCGTTTTCAGACAGAGTCTAGCTCTGTCACCCAGGCTGGAGTACAGTGGCATGATCTCAGAGCTCATTGCAACCTCTACCTCCCGGGTCCAAGCAATCCTCCCACCCCAGCCTCCTGAATTGCTGGGACTACAGGTGCATGCTACCATGCCTGGCTAATTTTTTGTATTTTTGGTAGAGACAGGGTTTTGCCATATTGCCCAGGCTGGTCTCGAACTCCTAAGCTCAAGCAATTCACCTGTCTTGGCCTCCCAAGGTGCTGGGATTACAGAAGTGAGCCACTGCACCCAGCCAAAGAAAACGTATTTTATTTTTTATTTTTGAGATAAAGTCTCACTCTGCTACCCAGGCTGCAGTGCAGTGGCACAATATCAGCTCACTGCAACTTCTGCCTCCTAGGTCCAAGCGATTCTCCTGCCTCAGTCTCCCAAGTAGCCGGGATTACAGGCATGTACCATCATGGCCTGCTAATTTTTATATTTTGAGTAGAAATGAGGTTTCACCATGTTGACCAGGCTGGTCTTGAACTCATGGCCTCAAGTGGTCCACCCACCTTGGCCTCCCAAAGTACTGGGATTATAGACATGAGCCACCACGCCTGGCCTAAAGAAAACATTTTAAAAGAAAGGAATAATTATTAGCTCCAAAAATATATACAGAAAAGTACCCAAAAAAAGTAGAATACTATGTGGCTTATTAGAGCATAATATTTATGGTCATAATAACAAAGGCAGATAATATGGATTTGATAAAAAGTTTAGATATGACATTAAAAGGATGGAAGGAAGAAATGGAGTGTGAAATAAATTCCTCATTTTCTGAAACAGGAAGTCAAGAGAGGGGTTCTAAGAGTGACTGCAGGGGTTCAGTCAGGGTGGTGGGAAAAACCGTAAAATAGATACAAACCTTCTTGGAAGGCCAGGAGGTTTTTGCAAAAGCCTTAGGAGGAATGAGCTGAAGGTGGCAGTTCTTATCTAGAGGCAATTAGGCAGAAGCAGGTACAAAGGAAATGTGGGGGAGTTTATCTAAAGAGCTTGTTTACTCAGGTGGTCCTAAGATTGACCTTTGAACATCCAGGGGCGCATGACTGCCCTCTACTGGGGGAGAAGGTGTCAACAATGTTATTACCCACAAATGGTGTTTGCTTTAGGCCTTGGAACCTGGCCTGTAATCATTATCCACAAGTATGTTGACTCAAAGCCTCTGTCATTAAATCTATACTAAAAAAATGCCTGGAGTGCCAGCTGGTCAGGGATGCAGCTGTAACTCTTTACAGCACCCTCCTCAGGGTCTGTAAGCTGCCTGGACTCCCAGCCCGCTCTTTCACTGAGTATGTGTCAGAGTGCATTTGTTCATCCATCACTGGGTCAGGGTGTGCCGGTTGGATCTGGCAAGTGATGAACCAGGGGACAGCAATAATCAGGTGTGGTGGCTTACTCCTGTAATCCCAACTATGTTGGGGGATGAAGTGGGAAGATTATTTGAGGCCAGGAGTTCAAGACTAGCCTGGGCAACACAGTGAGATCCCATCTCTACAAATAAAAAATAAAAAAATTAGGAGTGACAGTGTATATCTGTAGTCCCAGCTACTTGGGAGGCTGAGGCAAGAGGACTGCTTGAACTAAGAAGTTTGAAGCTACAGTGAGCCATGAATGGGAAACCACACTGTGGCCTGGGCATCTCTGTTAAAAATGAGACAGCAATATTTAGAAATAGGAGAAGAGAGATACACCAGCATGTCTAAAAGTGGTTGCCTCAGCAACAGAAAGACAGATGAAGGTCAAAAGGACAAAAAGTTTGTTTTCTTATAAGCCTTTTTTCCCCTATTTGACTTCTTAAAATATATATTTTTTAAGACAGAACAGAATAAGGGTGGTCAGAGCAGGAATGAGAGCCTTCTATTCAAGTGTGTTTCTCAACATCAACTGGGAGCTTGTTAATGCAGTATCTCCGACCCGGTCCAGACTTACAGAATCAGCCTGCACTTTAATGCCATCTCCTGGTGACTAATATGCCCATTGAAATTTGAGAAGCACTTGTCTAGTAGTTATGGAACAGAGAGCCTGAGATGAGATGCAGGTGTCTATCATCGTAGTAAAGGTGAAGAACTAAAGCAAGATTGATGAAGCACACAAGACTATAAGTCTGAACCCAGCCCATCATTTGAGGTAACTTCACCCTTTTCCCTTGCCTACACCTTCTTAACATCACTGCTCTGTATTTCTGGAAAGCCTTAATCTTCTTGCTTCCCAAATTTCCTGCCCTGGTCATCACTTTTCTCATGATCTGATTTGAGTTTTACCTCTTTACTTCACAAAATCTACCTTTACAAATTTTGTCAAATGGCAGTTGCATGTATTATTGTTTTCAAATCATTCCTGTTTATTTAATTACCAAGACCGTGTAACACTCAATAAACTAGATGCTCAATTAAGCTTAGCAACTGGGTTCTTTCAAATCTTCAAGTTACATTCTGGAACAGATGCATGAAGAATTATAAGTAAGTAGAACAGCTCACTCTCCAGGAAAGGAAGGAGAGATACAAATACAGGTAACAGCTTTGACGGGGTAAACCTACAATTCTAATAGCTTTTAGAGAGTGGTCATTGGGTACAGTGGCTCACACTTACAATCATAGCACTTTGGGAGGCTGAGGCAGGAAGACTGCTTAAGCCCGAGAGTTTGAGACCAGTCTGGCCAACAAAGGAAGAACCCCATCTCTACAAAATAAATAAATAAATAATTAGTCAAGTATGGTGGCATGCACCTGTAGTCCCAGCTACACAGGAGGGTGCTGTGGGAGGACCACTTGAACCCGGGAATTCAAAGCAGCAGTGAGCCCTGATTGTGCCAGTGCTCTCCAGCTTTGGTGACAGAGCGAGACCCTCTCTCAAAAAAAAAAAAAAAAAAAAAAAAAAAGCAAACCAAGAAAATCCCCCCACCAAGACAGTGGCCCTCTAATGATTCCACTAGAAGTGAAGACTTAGCTAAGTAAGGTGCTAGGTAGATCAAGAGAAATCTTTGATCACCAGTCCCACTAAACTATGTCTTTATTATACATTTTTATCCCAAGTTTTGAAAGATTTGTAAAGCTTCCCTAAATGTTTCAAGGGCAGTTATGCAATTAATATATTACATAGGCCCTTTGTTGCTTTAAGTGTAAAATGGGCACTGAGAACAAAATCTAGCTAAACAGTAGTAGGTCTCTAGACCATATCAAAATGATTCTGTAATATTAAAAAACACTAAGAAATAAAAATCAAATACAGTTTTAAAAATAATCAGAAAATTGCGGTATTATAACTTGAGAATAGAGAGTCTGGTTTAAGCACAAAATTAAGTTCTTTCAGACACATAAAAATTACAACTCTATCAAAAGCTAATTTTGAAGTCATTCAGAAGCAAGGCTTAATTACAAAGATTCAAAAGAAAACCCCTCTCTGATTAAAGATTTTATCTCCTTTATTAAAGTGAAAATCAGGCAAATTAGCTTTTCTTTGAAGTGACCCTTGTGTATTAGTCAAGAGTTCTCCAGAGGGACAGAACTAATAGGATATATGTATATATGAAAGGGAATTTATTAAGAATTGACTCACACAAGCACACGGTGAAGTCCCACAATAGGCCATCTGCAAGCTAAGGAACAAGGAAGCCAGTAGTGGTTCAGTATGAGTCCAAAACCTCAAAAGCAGGGAAACCAACAGTGCAACCTTCTGTCAATGGCTGAAGGCTGGAGAGCCCCTGGCAAACCACAGGTGTAAATCCAAGAGTCCAAAAGCTGAAGAACCTGGCACCTGATGTCCAAAGGTAGGAAGCATCCAGCACAGGAGAAAGATGAAAGCCAGAAGACTCAGCAAACCAACTTATCCCACCTTCTTCCACCTGCTTTGTTCTAGCCGCACTGGCAGCCGACTGGATGCTACCCACGCACAATGAGGTTGTCTGCCTCTCCCAGTCCACTGACTCAAATGCCAGTCTCTCTGGCAATACCCTCACAGACACACCCAGAAACAATACTACTTTACGAGCTATATAGGCAACCTTCAATCCAATCAAGTTGACACCTAGTATTAACCATCACACCTTGCAAATAAGCTGTCTGAGGTTATTGAAAGCACTGACAAGATGTTGCTTTTTAGGCTGGGTGTGGGGGCTCACGCCTGTAATCCCAGCACTTTAGGAGGCCAAGGCAGGTGGATCTCTCATATCTAGGAGTTTGATACCAGCCTGGGCAACACAGCGAAACCCTGTCTCTACAGAAAATACAAATATTAGCCAGGCGTGGTGGCACATGTCTGTAGCTCCAGCTACTCGAGAGGCTGAGGTTGCAGTGAGCCGAGATCGTGTCGCTGTACTCCAGTCTGGCCAACAAAGGGAGACCTTGTCTCAAAAAAAATTTTTAAAAAGATGTTGCTTTTAAAACATCATTATATCAAGGAGGAATTAATATTTATCCACATAAGAAATTATTTACTTTGTGCTGTCCTCTTAATCATCATTTATTGGTAGACGATTTTGAAAATGATCCCTTACGAGAGAATAGGGAATTTGTAAAACAAGTGATTCTATGGCCCAGAATAGTCTGCCATAAACAGATATTTCTCTGAAAACTCATTTTTTATCTTTCAAAAATTTGTGCAAAACTACTCTATAACAGATCCATGGATTTTGTTTGAAAAGGTGTCGATCCAACATTAAGTAAAAATGACACTCCCACAGGTGTTTATCCTCTAAGTGAGAAGCCAGCACCCACCTCACATCCCAGTTTAAGAACAGCATGATGATGCTGCAGACCCACCCCATCTTCCCCTATCCTGCATTATATTTGCTGTAAAACTGTAAACATTGAACCACATAATCTGTCTCAGGCATGTATGTGTACATGTGAGGGACAGAGCAATCTTGAAACTTACGTGAATAAATTCTTTTTTAATTTTTACACCATAATTCTAGTTTTCATCTTCATTGAATCTGAAAATGTTTTCAACTGCATTAAATTTACAAAAAAGTTCTCCCACATTACACTAAAGCATTCCTCATGTTTCATTTCCAGCAATCAGGTGTGGAATGAGTAAAATCAATTCATTGGCTCTCTTTTAATTAACTCCTTCAAATGCACATTGTTTAAAAACTGACTAGGTCAAAAATGGTTGTGCCTACAGGTTGACCTATTCGGACT
>CAUYLG010029877.1:0-11191 GCA_963573385.1 Cacajao melanocephalus | reverse complement strand
TTGGCAAAACAGCTGCGCCGGCCAAAAGAGTCACACTGGTGACACGTGTGGCTCCTTTGCCGGGAATCTCCTAGTCTGTGTTCCACAGAAATTCGTCTGAAATTGTGGCGTCCACTCGCTCTCTGCGCTTTCACTGGGAGCTACAATCCTGAGCTGTTGTTAATCGGCCATCTTGGATCTCTCCGCCCAGTGATGAAGTTTTTTTTGTTTCTTAGTTTTCCTTTGGTGGATACCCCTTCCCTGTGCAGCTGGACCTTCCCGGTTCAGCTGTGCTTACTGTGAAACTCTCAGTCCTCTGCACTTCCAATTGCTGTTCTCCTTATGGGGATGGGACCAGCCAAGCCAGACTCAAAGGGCACCCCGTCCGGTATACTCCGCGCCGAGAAGCGCCATGCCAGGGCGCCAGCAAAATAGCCGCACCGGCCAAAAAAGTCATGCTGGCGACCCGTGTGGCTCCTCCGCCAGGAATCTCCCAGTCTGTGGGCAACAAAAATTCGTCTGAAAGTGCGGCGTCCAGTCGCTCTCTGCCCTTTCACTGGGAGCTACAATACTGAGCTGTTGTTAATCGGCCATCTTGGATCTCTCTCCTGTTTTGTTGATCTTTTAAAAAAATCAGCTCCTGGATTTATTGATTTTTTTTGAAGGGGTTTTTGTGTCTCTATCTCCTTCAGTTCTGCTCTGATCTTAGTTATTTCTTGTCTTCTGCTAGCTTTTTAATTTGTTTCATCTTGCTCCACTAGATCTTTTAATTTTGATGTTAGGGTGTCAATTTTAGATCTTTCCTTGCTTCTCATGTGGGCATTTAGAGCTACGAATTTCCCTCTAGACATTGTTTTAAATGTGTCGCAGAGATTACGGTACGTTGTGTCTTTGTTCTCATTGGTTTTGAAGAACATCATTATTTCTGCCTTAATTTCATTATTTATCCAGTAGTCATTCAGGAGCAGGTTGTTCAGTTTCCATGTAGTTTTGTGGTTTTTGAGTCAGTTTCTTAATCCTGAGTTCTATCTAATTTGATTGCACTGTGGTCTGAGAGACTGTTTGTTATGATTTCCGTTCTTTTTCATTTGCTGAGGAGTGATTTACTTCCAATACTGTGGTTGATTTTAGAGTAAGTGCAATGTGGTGCTGAGAAGAATATATGTTCTGTTGACTTGGGGTGGAGAATTCTATAGATGTCTATTAGGTCTGCTTGGTCCAGATCTGAGTTAAAGTCCTAGATATCCTTGTTAGTTTTCTGTCTCGTTGATCTGTCTAATGTTGACAGTGGAGTGTTAAAGTCTGCCACTATTATTGTGTGGGAATCTAAGTCTCTTTGTAGATCATTAAGAACTTGCTTTATGTATCTGGATGCTCCTGTATTGGGTGCATATATATTTAGGATAGTTACCTTTTCTTGTTGCATTGA
Organism: Cacajao melanocephalus; assembly: GCA_963573385.1. Taxonomy (NCBI): domain Eukaryota; kingdom Metazoa; phylum Chordata; class Mammalia; order Primates; family Pitheciidae; genus Cacajao; species Cacajao melanocephalus. Next base: position 9,783 of record CAUYLG010029877.1, on the reverse strand, counting down.
TCCCTTTACCATTATGTAATGCCCTTCTTTGTCTCTTTTGATATTTGTTGGTTTAAAGTCTGTTTTATCAGAGACAAGGATTGCAACCCCTGTTTTTTTTGCTCTCCATTTGCTTGGTAAATCTTCCCCGATCTCTTTATTTGGAGCCTATGTGTGTCTTTGCATGTGAGATGGGTCTCCTGAATACAGCACACCAATGGGTCTTGACTTTTTATCCAATTTGCCAGTCTGTATCTTTCGACTGGGGCATTTAGCCCATTTACATTTAAGGTTAATATTGTTATGTGTGAGTCTGATCCTGCCATTTTGATACTAGAGGTGGTTTTGCCCATTAGTTGAAGGTTTCTTCATAGTGTCAATGGTCTTTACCATTTGGTACATTTTTGCATTGGCTGGTACTGGTTGTTCCTTTCCATGTTTAGTGCTTCCTTCAGGAGCTCTTGTAAGGCAGGCCTGGTGGTGATGAAATCTCTCAGTAGTTGCTTATCTGTAAAGAATTTTATTTCTCCTTTACTTATGAAGCTTAGTTTGGCTGGATATAAATTCTGGGTTAAAAACTCTTTTCTTTAGGGATGTTGAATATTGGCACCAACTCTCTTCTGGCATGTCGGGTTTCTGCTGAGAGATATGCTGTGAGTCTGATGGGCTTCCCTTTATGGGTAACCCGACCTTTCTCTCTGGCTGCCCTCAGCATTTTTTCCTTCATTTCAACCCTGGTGAGTCTGATGATTATGTGTCTTGGGGTTGCTTATCTTGAGGAATATCTTTGTGGTATTCTCTGTATTTCCTGGATTTGAATGTTGGCCTGCCTTTCTAGGTTGGGGAAGTTCTCCTGGATAATATCCTAAAACTTGGTTTCATTCTCCCTGTCACATTCAGGTACACCAATCAAACGTAGATTAGGTCTTTTTACATAATCCCATATTTCTTAAAGGCTTTGTTCATTTCTTTTCACTCTTTTATCTCTAATCTTGCCTTCTCGTTTTATTTCATTCAGTTGATCTTCAATCTCTGATACCCTTTCTCTACTTGATCAATTCAGCTATTGAAACTTGTGTATGCTTCACAAAGTTCTCATGCTGTATTTTTCAACTCCATCAAATCATTTATGTTCTTCTCTAAGCTGGTTATTCTAGTTAGCATTTCATCTAACCTTTTTTTCAAGGTTCTTAGTTTCTTTACATTGGGTTAGAACATCCTCCTTTAGCTCAGAGAAGTTTGTTATTACCCACCTTCTGAAGCCTCCTTCTGTCAATTCATCAAACTCATTCTCCATCCAATTTTGTTCCCTTACTGGTGAGGGATTGTGATTCCTTGGAGGAGAAGAGGCATTTTGGTTTTTGGTGATTTCAGCCTCTTTGCACTGGTTTCTTCCCATCTTCATAGATTTATCTACCTTTGGTCTTTGAAGTTGGTGACTTTCAAGTAGGATCTCCAAGTGGATGTCCTTTCTGTTGATGTTGAAGCTATTTCTTTCTGTTTTTTAGTTTTCCTTCTAACAGTCAGGCCTCTCTGCCTCAGGACTGCTGGAGGTCCACTCCAGACCCTGCTTGCCTGGGAATCACCAGCAGGGGCTGCAGAATAGCAAGGATTGCTGTCTGTTCCTTATTCTGGTAGCTTTGTCCCAGAAGGGTACCCACCAGATGTCTTTCAGAGCTCTTCTGTATGAAGTGTCTCTTAGGATAAATAGGGGTCAGGGAGCCACTTGAGGAGGCAGTTCGAACCTTATCAGAGCTCAAGTACTGTGCTGAGAGCTCCATTGTTCCCTTCAGAGCTGCTGGGCAGGGACATTTAAGTCTGCTGAAGTGAATCTCACAACTGCCCCTTTTCCCAGTTGCTCTGTCCTGGGAGGGAGGGTCTTTATAAGTCCCTGACAGGCTACTGCCTTTTTTCAGAGATGCCCTGCCCAGCAAGTAGGGAGTCTAGTCACAGTCTGCCTGCAAAGACCTTGTTGAGCTGCCATGGGCTCCACTCATCTGCTGTGTAAACTTTCCTGTGATTTTGTTTACACAGGCAAGGTTAGAACTGCTTCGTTAATGGCAAACTGCCTTGGTAATGGCAGACACCCCTCCCCACAACGAGCTTGATTGTCCCAGGTTGAGTTGAAACTGCTGTGCTAGCTGTGAAAATCTCGAGCCTGTGGGTTTCAGCTTGCTGGTCTTTGTGGGGGTGGGACTTGCCCGACCAGATCACTTAGCTCTCTGCCTTCAGCCCCCTTGTTTTCAGGGGAACGAGCGGTTCTGTCTCGCAGGCGTTCCAGGCCATCCAGTTTTGTGCTGGAAACCCGCATGGCACTGGCAGGTCTCTCCTAGTCTGTGAGTTTGGTTGGAAATGTGGAGATCACTCGCCTTCTTTGTTGCTCTCACTGGAAACTGCACTCCGGAGCGGTTCCTATTTGGCCATCTTGGCAGAAGTCCTCAATATTTCTATATTTTCATGGTGTAAAAATGAACTACTACTTAAACATGATGTTATGAATGATTGGAAAACGGATGAAAGTGACAGTAAATTAACAATTAATATAACTATGTACAATGAAAAACTAACAAGTCCCAATTAAGTTTTGGGGGTATTTTACATTAGATTACAGTTATGCATGGCTTAATGACAGAGATATCCTCTTCTGAGAAATGCATCATTAGGAGATTTTTGTCATAGTGCAAACATCATAGCGTGTACTTACACAAACCTAGGTGGTATAGCCTACTACACACCCAGGCTCTAAGGCATAACTTACTGTTCCTGAGCTACAAACCTATACAGCATGTTAGTGTATTGAATTCTGTAGGACACTGGAACACAATGAAAGTATTTATGTATTAATCTATAGCTAAACATAGAAAAGACATAGCAAAAATACAGTATAAAAGACAAAGAAATGGCACACCTGCATAAGGCACTTGCCATGAACAGATCTTGCAGAACTCAAAGTTACTCTAGGTGTCAAAGAGTGAGTGGTGAGTGAATGTGAAGGCCTAGGACATTGCCTTACACTACTGTAGACTTTATAAACACTAATAGTATTTCCATTAGGCTATACTAAATTTATAAAAATTATTTTTCTTTCTTCAATAAGTTAACCTTAACTTATTGTAACTTTTTTACTTTATACGTTTAAAATTTTTTCTAACTTTTTGACTTTTGTGATAACACTTAGGTTTAAACACAAACACATTGTATAGCTGTACAGAAATATTTTCTTTCTTTATAGTCTTATTCTATAAAAATTTTTCCTATTTTAAAAAACTTTAGAGCCTGGTGTGGCAGCTTGCATTATAATCCCAGTACTTTGGGAAACTGAGGTGGGAGGATTGCTTGAGCCCAGGAGTTTGAGGCTGCAGTGAGCTATGCTGGTACCATTGCACTCCAAATTGGACAAAAGCATACTCTAGCCTAGGCCTACATAGGATCAGGATCATCAGTATGACTGTCTTCCATCTCCACACCTTGCTCCACTAGAAGGTCTTCAGGGGCAATAGTACACATGGAGCTTCCATCTCCTACGATAGCAATGCGGTCTTCTGGAATACACCTGAAGGACTGCCTAAGCCTGTTTTACAGTTAATTTTTTAAAAAACAGTTAGACATAGTACACTCTAAAATGATGATTAAAAGTATTGTCTAATAAACACATAACCCAATAACATAGCCATTTATTATCATTACCAGGTGTTATATACTATGCACAATTGCATGTGCTATACTTCTATAGACTGGCAGTGTAGCCCATTGCTGACTGAAACACCATCATGTGGTGCATGGCTGTAATTTCAGGTATGGGCTATAAAGAAGCAAATTATCAGTACAAATTTATCAGTTTTTATGACAAAATATTTTGTTCTACTTAATTGCTTTTAAGTTTTTAAGAAGTGAGACTATTTGTATTTTACGAGGTCTTGTTCTAATTTTTTGAGTGACTTCTAGACCCTCATGGATATGTTGTGTTATTGCAGGGGCATCCTGTGAAGGTGGAGCTTAAGACTCTTGGCATTTAAAAGAGGGAAGGGATTTAAGGTGAAAGGAGGCAAAGAGATACGATAAAAAGAAAAGGAGGAAAAAAAGGAAAGACAAATCAAGGAGGAGAATTTAACATCTATTCAGAGTTAAAAACATATTTGGCTCTGGTTTAGGGGCTGAAAATAGAGAATCTCAATTTTTGATTTAATTATGTAGTATATGCAGTGGGATGGTCTGGTGTGGTGAAAAGTTCATGCTCTGAAATCAGACCAACCTGGGTTTAGTTCCAGTGCCACCTCTCATGAGCTGTGGGACGTTAGACAAGCTCCTGAATCTTCCTGAGGCTTGTGTAAAACGGCAATGTTTGTAGTACCAAATTGGATAATACTCATAAAGAACTTAGCACAGTGAGTAGACCATAATAAACCGTCTGTTAAATGTGAGCTATTACCATTATCTGAGACCAAACAATGAGGCAGTAATTTAATTACACATTTAATATCAATCTGAGACTATTAAGATGAAAGTGATGTCAATGAAAATGATCAATAATTTTGTGGTTTTACAGAAACATGGAACAGGCTCCATTTACATACATAAATGAATCTGAGATTTTAAAAGCTCCCTGCCTGGGGCATTCTCAAGGATCCTGCCTCTCATATATTATAATTAACTCCATTGTAACCACTGAGCTGAAGCTGTGGATTCATTACTGCCTAAAAACTGACATTTAAAAACCATGGCCGGAGCGAATCTGAGGGTAGAAGAACATTGTATTGAGGTAGCACATGACTATTGAGAAAAAGGTGTTACCTTTTCTCACACAAAGTTTGACCACTTGAAGTTCAAATGAATGTGGGTTGATTGAAAATGCCTGGTGGTGTCATTTAGCTGTTTCTTAAAAAGGTTTTTGAAGACTTTAAGCTGTAACATTTGAGCCTGTGGAGCTAAACAGATGCTTTCAGGGACTCAGTGTGAGTAATGTTCTCCTATTATAGCCTGGCTCATAATTCATCAAATATTGCTTTAGTGGCCTGGAAGAGGCAATATATCTCTTGAGTATGCACAGGGGATGTATTCTAATGCTGGAAGATCTGGTTCAGTAACCAAAAACATATTTAGAGCTAAAAATGGAAATTCCACTGGGAAAGCCCATGATTTAAATAAATATTTAGGCAGGGCACAGTGGCTCATACCTGTAATCCTAAGCTTTGGGAGGCTAAGGTGAGAGGCTGCTTGAGGCCAGTAGTTCAAGACATGCCTGGGTAACATAGAAAGACCTCATATCTACAGAAAAATGAAGAAATTACCTGGGCATGTGTTGCATGCCGATAGACCCAACTACTTGGGAGGGTGAGGCAGGAGGATCTCTCGACCCCAGGAAGTCGAGGCTGCAATGAGCTATGACTGCACAACTGCATTCCAGCCTGGGTGACAATGCAGTACCCTGTCTCTAAAGTAAATGCACAAATAAATTTCTAGAGGATCTGCTTCAAGTTAGCTAACCATCAGCTCCCAAGCTATTGATGCCATTTGTGCTCAGAACAGAACAAAGCTCTTGTGGGAACAGAATTATTACTAATTTTAATTTTTCAATATAACCATTAGCATCTTTGCTCCAATTGTAGAGCGGCTGAGTCCAGTAATGAGTTGATTTTGTGCTGTTGCAGATGACAGTGTCACTCTTGCTTTAGTGTATTTTTCACATTTTCCATGAGTTGCCTCATGTCATTCATTTAGTGGGTTATTGCCTTAGATAGTATTTAACTGCTCTCAAGATATCTGGAAATATTTGAGGCATGGGACAGCATTTAGTGGGTTATTGCCTTAGATTAGTGTTTAACTGCTCTCAAGGTATCTGGAAATATTTGAGGCATGGGACAGGTGTGGCTAGCCTAGCCACCTTCTTATTCTTATTCCCACAAATGATCAGATTAGCAGTTCAATTAAGAGGAAATGCTTCCTGGAAAACTACCGGCCTGTTCACTGAATGAAGTACTGTGGCATGGAAAACAGGGCCGGCCAGCCCTTATAGTATTTTAGTTGAATTCACCTGCATAATATTAAATAAACTCTCCACTTCTCATCATAGGAAAGTAGAAAGAGAGAAGAGGGCAAAAGCAGAGAGAGGATGAAAACATACCAATGAGCAAGCCATATTCTCTAACTTTTGACCCAAGCACCATCACTTTGCTAACAAGAATTTTCAGTGGATTGCACCAATTCTTGTTCTCATTCTATTTTCTTGTTTTTTCCTTTGAACTTTTATTTTAGGTTCAGTAGGTATGTGTGCATGTTTGTTACAAGGGTAAATTGCATGTTACTGGATTTGGTGTACAAATGATCCCATCACCCAGTAGGGAGCATAGTACCAGCCGGTTTTCAACCTTTATCCCCTCTCACCCTCTCATCCTCCCTGCTCTAGTAGTCTCAGGTGTCCATTGTTCTCATGTTTATGTCCATGTGTACTCATTGTTTAGCTCCTACTTATGAGTGATAACATATGATATTTGGTTTTCTGTTCCTGCCTTAGTTTGCTTATGATAATGGCCTCCAGCTGCATCCGTGTTGTTGCAAAGGACACAATTTCATTTTTCATGGCTGCATAGTATTCCATAATGGATATATACCACATTTTCTTTATCCACTATTGATGAGCATCTAAGCTGATTCTATGTCTTTCCTATTGTGAATAGTGCTATAATAAACATTTATGTGCATGTGTCTTTTTGGTAGAATGATTTATTTTCCTTTGGGCATATAACCAGTAATGGGATTGCAGGGTCAAATGCTAGGTCTGTTTTAAGTTATTTGAGAAATCTCCAAATTGCTTTCCACAGAGCCTGAACTAATTTACATTACCACTAACAGTGTATGAGTGTTACCTTTTCTCTGCAACCTCACCAGCATGTGTTCTTTGTAGATTTTTAAATAAAAGCCATTCTAACTGGCATATGATAGTATTTCATTGGGCTTTGATTTTCATTTTTCTAATGATTACTGATGTTGAGTATTTTTTCATTTATTTGTTGGCTACATGAATATTTTCTTTTGAGAAGTGTCTATTCATGCCATTTGCCTATTTTTAAATGAGATTATTTGTTTTTTGTTTATTGAATTGTTTAAGTCCCTTAGAGATTTTGGATATTAGACCTTTGTGTCAGATGCACAGTTTGTGAATATTTTCTCCCGTTCTGCAAGTTGTCTGTTTACTCTACTGATAGTTTCTTTTGCTGTGTAGAAGCTCTTTAATTAGTTTCTACTTGTCAATTTTTGGTTTTGTTGCAAATGCTTTTGTGGACTTAGACATAAATTATTTCCCAAGGCCCATGTCTGAAATGGTATTTTCTAGTTCTTCCTCTAAGATTTTAATAGTTTTACATCTTACATTTAAGTTTTTAATCCATCTTGCATTAATTTTTGTATATGGTGAGAGGTAGGGGTCCAGAGTCAATCTTCTGCATATGCCTACCAAGTTGTCCCTGAACAATTTATCGAATAAATAACAGAAGTCCTTTTACTATTGCTTTTTATTGTCAATTTTGCTAAAGATCAGGTGGTTATGGGTGTGGCTTTATATCTGGGTTTTCTATCCTGTTCCATTGGTCTATGTGTCTGTTTTTGTACCAGTACTATGCTGTTTTCGTTACCGTAGCCTTATAGTATAGTTTGAAATCATGTCGTAAGATGCTGCCAGCTTTGTACTTTTTGCTTAGGATTGCTTTGGCTATTTGGACTCTTTTATGGTTCCATATGAATTTTAGAATATTTTTTTCTAATTCTTTGAAAAATGACATTGGTAAATACGAATAACATTGAATTTATAAATTGTTTTGGGCTTATGTCCATTTTAACAATATTGATTCTTCCAATCCATGAAAAAACGTAATGTTTTTTCATTTATTTGTGTTGTTTCTGATTTATTTCAACAGCATTTCATAATTCTCATTGTAGAGATCTTTTACCTCCTTGGTTAGCTGTATTTCTAGTTTTTTTAAAAATTGTTTTTCTGGTTATTATAAATGGGATTACATTCTAGATTTGGCTCTTAACTTGAATGTTATTGGTGTATAGAAATGCTACTGAGTTTTGTATATTGATTGTGTATCCTGAACCTTTACTGAAAGTCATTTATCAGTCATAGGTACCTTTTGGCAGATTTCTTGAGGGTTTTCTAGATATAGTATGGTATTGTCAGCAAAGAGAGATAATTTGATTTCTTCTTTTCCTATCTGGATGCTTTTTCTTTCTTTCTTTTGCCTGATTGCTCTGGCTGGAATTTTCAGTACTATATTTAATGGGAATAGTGAGAATAGTCATCCTTGTCTTGTTCCAGTTTTCAAGGGGAATGCTTCCAGCTTTTGCCCATTCAGTATGATGTTGGCTGTGGGTTTGTCAGAGATGGCTCTTATTATTTTAAAGTATGTTCCTTTGGTGTCTAGTTTGTCGAGGGTTTTTAACATGAAGAAGTGTTGAATTTTATTGAAAGTCTTTTCTGCATTTATTGATATGATCATATGATTTTTGTTTTTAATTATCTCCACATGGTTAATCACATTGATTTATTTGTGTATGTTGATCCAACCTTGCATTCTAGGGATAAAGCCTACTTGATCATGATGAATTAACTTGTTGATATGCTGCTAGATTCAGATTGCTAGTATTTTGTTGAGAATTTTTGCATCTATGTTCATCAGGGACATGATCCTGAAGTTTTCTTTTGTTGTGCCAGGGTTTGGTATCAGAATGATGCTGGCCTTGTAGAATGAGTTAGGGAGGAGACCCTCCTCCCTAATTTCTTGGAATAGTTTTAGTAGGATTGGTACTAGCTCTTCGTTGTATGTCTGGTAGAATTCAGCTGTCAATCTATCTGGTCCAGGACTTTTTTAGTTGTTAGGTTTTTTAAATTACTTATTCAGTTTTGGAACTTGTTATTGGTTGGTTCAGAGTTTCAGTTTCTTCCTGGTTTATTCTTGGGAGGCTGTGTGTTTCCAGGAATTTATTCATTTCTTCTAGGTTTTCTGGTTTATGTGCATAGAGGTGTTAGTAACGGTCTCTGAGTTTTTTCTTTTTTTTCAGGTGGGATCAGTTGTAATATCGTCTTTGTCATTTCTGATTGTGCTTATTTGGATCTTCTCTCTTTCTTTCTTTGTTAACCTAGCTAGTGATATATCATTCTTATTTATTCTTTGAAAAAAGACAAACTTTTGGTTTTGTTGACCTTTTTAATAGATTTTTGGGTCTCGATTTCATTTAATTCTACTCTGATTTTGATTTTGGCTCTTTTCTTCTGCTAGCTTTGGGGTTAGTTTGCTCTTGTTTTTCTGGTTCCTCTGGATATGATGTTAGGCTGTTAATTTGAGATCTTTCTAACTACTTGATGTAGGCGGTTAGCACTATACACTTTCCTTTTAACACTGCTTTAATGGTTTTTCAAAGATTTTGGTGTAGTGTATAACTGTTTTCATTAGTTTCAGAAAGTTTTTGATTTCTGTATTAATTTTGTTCATTACCCAAAAGCTATTCAGGATCAAATTGTTTAATTTCTATGTAATCGTATTTTTTTTTGAAAGAAAAAGAGAGAAAAGAAGAAAAAAAGTGAAAGAAAGAAAGAAAAAAGAATGAAAGAGGGAGAGGGAACAGGATTCTTGTTCTATTGCCCAGGCTAGAATGCAGTCTAAAAATGGGTATTAAAAACCTCTTTTATGCCAATAATTGTGCTTAACAATGGAGACAGGAAGGAATAAAGGATGAAAATAACAAAGAAGCAGCCAACCAATATTTTATTTAAACCTGTTAAATGCTGTGCAATTGCTGAGGAGTGAT